>JAPYYA010000087.1:0-10609 GCA_028533165.1 Leontopithecus rosalia
AAAGTTCTTAGTTTCTTTACATTGGGCTACAACATGTTCTTTGAACTCACGGAAGTTTTTTATTATCCATAACCTGAAGTTTGATTCTGTTATTGGGATGCGCTCTTCCTCCATCAAGTCTTGTTCCATTGTTGATGAGGAACTGTGATCATCTTTAGAGGGAGAGGGGTTCTGATTTTGAGTATTCTCAGCCTTTTTACACTGGTTTCTTCCCATCAGTGTAAATTTATCCTCCTGTCGTCTTTGAGATTACCAGCTTTCAGTAGGTCTCTTGAGTGGATGTCCAAGATGTTAGTCCCAGGGCCAGGAACAGCGGCGTTAAGACTGATGGTGTTTTTCTGCCCAGGCTTCTCCTGTCTGGCTTCCTTCTTGTGTTCGTAATAGTCGAGTCTGCCTTCCCAGAGCTCCAGACCTCGGTCAGAAGGGGAACCAGTCGCGTTCACTCTGCGCCGAGGTGCCGGCACAACTGCTGCGCAGGCCTCAGGAGTCAGCGCTGGGAACCCGTGCGGCTCCTCCAAACCTCAGTCAGAAGGGGAGCCAGCCCCGCCTAGTCAGCTCTGAGAGCTGCCGTGCAGAGGTGCCGGCGAGACTGCTATGCCGTGCGGTGCCGGTGAAACCACTGCCCCGCGTGTCTCCTCCACTGGGAATCTTCTGCTCCTGAGCGACCAGAATTTGTCTGAAAGTGTGGCGTCCTCTAGTTCTATGAGCTTTAACTGCGAGCTGCAATCCCGAGATGTTAGCGATTGGCCATCTTGGATTGTTCCCCGCTGCTAGTATGTCTTGAGTACTATTCTGCCTTATCTCTTTTAATAAGATTCAATTCAGTCTTTGAATTGTGCTTGCTAATGGGTAGCTGTAGATCAATGTCTGTAGCAAATCTGTTTGGCCTTCCAAGATCCTAATTTAATTCTAGTGGACCCGCCCACCAACACGTCTCTCTCTTACTTACTCAATAGAAGAGAAGACCCCCCCAAAATTTTCATTTATATGTGCATTGTCATATCTCTCAATGTCCAGTCATATGCAAATCATGAAGGAAGCAGAGAACTTAGAGTAAAAAAAAGAAAAAAGAAAACTGTGTAGCTTGCTTTGGCTGTCTGAAAATCTGCCTGAATCCTATTTTAAGTGAAAATATTTTAGTCAATTCAATGATCTCAACTTCAAAAATATTTTGGGGTTATCAAGTAGACATGACTGTGGATGTTTCTTTTCACTAGTTAGAAATAAAATTTAATGAGTACTAAATATACACTGGAAACTTTTACATCATATCTCATTTTCTTATAACAATCCTGTGAGTTAAGACTTCATATTTTCCATCAGCCTGGAAAAATATAATACAGAGCTTGTGGACAGTTCAACTGTTGGCAACAAAACCCAGTTTCTTAGCGAACCCCTACTGGAAAGTGTCAGATGAATGACTAGGGTCTCCTTCTAAGCCTCTCTCTTCTCAGTGTTGGGAATGTGGACACCACCACCCTCATTGCTGCTAGGTTTGGTACTGCTTACATCGTTGCCAACACTTTCTATTCCCGTTATCTTGACCTTGAAACTGCCTTTGCAAAATTATGATAGTAAGATAAATCTGACATAGTTGACTCCTTCTGGCTTCTGAACTCCAAACTGCTTTTGATCATTCCTAGGCATGGACCAAACTAACTCTGGGAGAAATTTATAGTTCCCTGGCCAACACCTTGATTGCAGCAATGAGAAAGACCTGGCTAAACCATGCCTAGACTCCAGTTCACAGAAATGATGAGATAAGTGGGTATTGTTTTAAGCAGCTAAATTTGTGGCAAATTTTTATACAGCACAGAAAATAACCCAGCATATAATTTATTAATTAGAAATTTTAAAGACTCTTCCATCTCCATTCTAGAAATAATCTTGATATTCTGCTTATCAAAATTGTATGCTTATTGGTCTCATATAACCTATGGTACAACATAACTATTAGTATAAACACCGCATTTTATCAATTTTGCTGATCCTAAAGTATAATCATAGTGTTATAATTCTCAACGTAACATTAGTAGAACCCATACACCAGTGTTTGATTGTGTGTTTCCTACTTTTCTCATCTATATTATGGAACAAAAAATGAGAAAAAGATACACAAGGTGACACAGAATTCAACCTGGTGATTATGAAATGCCTTCTCATCTTTGTGTCTATCAGTAGAGAGCTGGACCAGATAAGTCCTGCATATTCATTCTCTTTGACTCCTTGGATAAGCATTTCGTTTTTACATCATCCTGCACCCAAAAAACATAAATTAATTCTGAAAGTCAATCCCAGGCAAGTTCAATAATACAATACTAGATAGTCTCTCCATGTCAAAAGGGTGGGGTTAGACCTAGCAGTGCTGTAGAAACTTGCAACACTATTTTACAAGGGTACACCGCCACTCTTGGGAAATACTCTTCTATAAGCCATGGTTCAACAGAATTCCTTGAGATATTTTGGAGCCTTATGTCTTTGTACTCTAAGCCAAACCTTCCAACTAATAACATCAGATTATCCCACTGATAAGTATTATGAATCTTCTTTAGTTGTTGGTGATTGTAAAGCTCTGAGCATATAATTTACTGTCTTTCATAAAATTAGATAAATGCAATCTAGAAGCTTGCTCACCCATTTAACCCACAGGTTGGCTCTGTTGTTTTGAAATAGAATTTGTCTGTGAGTCTGCCTTTTTTTTCCTTATGTTCTGCATAAATTTGGGTGATAAGTTTAGATTTATCTCATACCATCTATGCTTTTAACCATGATGCTGGTTAATGGACTATGGGATTTTTAATTCTTTAAAAGCCATCACTGGGTAACCATCTCACTTTATCTTAACATTGTAAACCTTTGTCCTTCAAGGTTAGGAATCAGCAAGGATGTGCCTGGAGCACTAGTATCTTCTCAAGAAGCTTATTGTCTCATATCCATGGGACATAGGCCAATAAGCTGGTCATTGAATTAGACTCCATGTTTTCAATGAAGATGGGGCTAGAAGTGAGAGAGTCCATATGACAACACAGAACCATTAGAGAAGGTAGTTGTTTCTCTTTGACAGCAAGAGCAAAGTGGTCATCACATTTTAACCTTCGGAATTTGTGGCAATGATTGCATTTATTTATTATAAATTCTTAAAACTGAATTTGATTATAAGTAGCCTTAGGCCCCAATTTATCTTAGTAACTACAAATGTAAAATCTCTAAATCTACTTAATAAAGATAAGATTTGAATCAAAATGACAGAGAGGCCTAAACTCCTACCTAATTTCCAGATTTATACTTCAAAACTCATCTGGAGACTAGTTATGAAGTTGAGTCTCCATAGTTAATGAATAAAGAAAAGCTTGATACCCTCAAGGACCCTGTGACACCTGCCACAAATATGCACTATTGATCTTTCTTCTGGTCTTTCCCAGAGACACCTACTACTGTGTATCAGGGTGAATATACAACAGTAAAGAAAAATACCCATACCTTTGGTGATTTCTAGTATGTGGTTCTGAACCAAGGCCTATAAATCCACACTGCCATAGCCCACTAGAGTTGAAGTTCATGAGCATTCAGACCAAATCCATCTTACAGTGGGGCCAGGAGTTCAGTGACTTTGCTCATTTCATTCCATAGGAAGAAGTACTTAGCTCCTTAATGAAATGGTTGAAAATAAAATTCCTAGAATCCACTGGCTCCCTGAAACACGGAATAGCAGTCATTATGGTGGGAGGAATCACAAATTCTGTTCCACTCCACAAGATAAATAACTTAGAAGCGATACTACATTCTTGAAATTCTTGAGAGATGAAGCTATATTAATTTCTATACATTTTCACTTAAATTGACTGGAAGGCATACAGAGTTGAGAGTTGTGACTTGAAAAAGAATAGTAGATTTACTTTAAATGAAATTAAATATTGACTTCAGCTGCAATATCCAGATTTTGTCTTTTTACTGTAATAAATCAACAGTACATAATTCTTCCTATGTAATTATTGTTTCTCTATATCTGTCAGATATAAGATCTAAGTCACCAAAGTGATTTCCTTTCATTTGTCCACAGCAGCAATGCATCTTTACTATTCAAGGCAATCCCTAACTGTTATTATTACCTCTCAAGAACCTTATTGTCTCATATCTATAGGACATAGGCCAATAAACTGGTTCACTCTATGGATGAAAGTGGGACAAAAGTACCTGATGATCAAGAAGTAACAGGCTTCATGGCTCTGGTAAGGCAAATACAGACAGAGAATAATCTGACATGTAAAAAATATTAGATGTGTGCTATTTAGGAAAGTGTTGAAAAGTCCAAGGGGTTGGGAAATAGAAAAATATCCCAAAACAATGAGAAATCAAATTTATTCTATCTTGTACCCCTTTCCACTAAGAAGAGGCATAATGTTGTTTTTTGTTTAGTTTTGTTTTGTTTATATTTTGCAGGCAAATAATTTCGGGAGAGCTCTTATAACCCATTTACCAAGCACCCTGTAAGAATGCCAGCTTTGACTGTGGGTCATATCAAGAAAAGAGTTCCAGCTGGTTCAGGCTAAAGTGCAAACTGTTCTGCCATTTGGGCTTCATAAACTAGCAGAAAAAACAGCGTATCTATGGCAGCTTGAGATTCTGTGTAGAGCTGGCAGCAAGCTGGGATAAGAGAGTCACAGTGCAGAATCTAGGGATTTTGGAAAATCCATGCTCTTTTCTGGAAATACTCACACACAGCTCCTGGCTTACTGTTGAGTCCTTGAAGAGACTGAATGCCTGACCATAGGATTTACGTGACCACGTGACCTGTTCTCCCTATCATGATCTGGCTCCTGTCTGGTCCTCCAAGTCACAAAGTCCAGTGCAAAAGAGCAGCATTCCATCATGAAGGAGAAAAGTTATAAACAAGATCAGAATAAAGCCAGCTCCAAATGCACGAGTAATGTTTATTAGCAGATTGCTCATACTTCTACAACTCCCACATCTACTACTATAACACATCTCCCTTATTCCTGACTCATGGCTGCACGGTGAGTTCTCCATGACCAGTTAACTCAGGAAGAAAAAAATTAAATCTAGTTCATAAACAGTCAAAAACTGATAAAGATACGGACTTCTGTGGAATCATAGCTATCGTTGAGGAGAGAGGGTAGACAGAACAGAATCTCTAAGGAAAGATGGTCAAAACTATGCATCTATGCTGATTCAGGGACAGTAAGCAATGGTTTGACTGAATAGTTAGGAATTTGGAAGAAAATAAGAATTATATTTGTTACAAAAATGTCTGAGACATAAGGAGGTATGGAGTTTTAAGAATATGCCCAAAAAAGAGTAATGGTGTCTCATGTAAATACTCCCCACAGCACACTGACTATGTAAGAACTCAGTGCAGTGTTGCACAAGATGACCTTTCTGTGGATATAAATTAATCTCTTTCCCAAGCTGGCCAGTGCCTGTTCAATAGGTTATGAACAACCTATCAACGTTGCCAAGCCAGAGGCTATGGCACGACAACATATATTTCCTCTTTAAAAAGCAGATATGACTACCACTAGTTCTGATTGTCCAAGTGGCCAATAAGAGACCAAAGTTGATTTTTAAAACTGGCACCATAAGGAAAAGGCAGCAGCCAGTTGACCGGTGGAAGCTTGATTACATTGGATCATTTCCATCATGGAGGAGGCTTCACTTTGTTCCCACAGGAACAGAGACTCATTCTGGATATGGATTTTCCTCCCCACCCCCTGTGCTACTTTCATCAAGACCATCTGTGAACTTAGTCAGTGCCTCATTTATCATCACATTGCTCAGCTCACCTCACAAAGCTTCTGCTCAACATTGTTTTCACAGCAAAAAGGACCCAGTCAATGAACTTATGACTTATGCCTATGGAATTTATGTACCCATCACCCAGAAGCAATTGTCTGAAATGAGATTGAATGACAATGCAGTATTCAATACTAGCATGCATAAAGTTACTATAATAATACAATAATTTAAAATAACAAAAAAATAATGTAAAAGTGCTATAGAGATGCTGAACAAATCTACTCCCATCATCGAGCTCCAAAACAGAAAATTCAAACTTTAAATTCCCTCACAAATTGAAGCCCAAAGATGTTAAGATCCAAAGAAGTTAAAATCCAAAATCAAAAATCCTTAGTCACACAAGTTGAATTTCAGAGTTCAAAAATTTCCATTTAAAAACCAATAATCAGCCTCTCAAATTTCTTACCTTCCTCAGTTCCAGGCACGGTAAATTTTTTTTGAATCTTTCTCAGTGGAATGTGTGCAATCTTTTTAAGAGCTTCGCAGCCTGGATTAGTTCAATGCCACATATCCCATGAGCCTCATTTATTAAGGATTTAAAGATATAGTAAGAGACACAAGATTAGCTCAGCATTAACCCTGCACAAACAACATTTAGGAAACAAGCTATCCCTGGCTCCTCAGTGATTATCCTAGCCAAAATTATCTTCCTACTATTGAGTACTTAATATTGCCAACAATAACAACTGTACAACATGTCAGTGGAAAGGAGAAAACGATATTGGCTTCAGCCTCAATGAGATGCCAGTTGGTCAATGCCAGTGGTCAAGAATCCAAAAGCTGAGAACTTACATTCAAAAAAAAAATAATCTTTTCAGCTTGAGATTAATTCATGGAACATTTACCAATTTTGTGTGATTTTTTTTTTTTTTGCATATTGGCCATGTCTGGAAGGAGAAAACTCCTTGTTCATGCTTCACTTCTCTAAGTCCCATTTGATTCATTGCTTCCTTTGGACCAAGATGAGAAGTCTGCTATGGTGGCCACCTGTGTTACCAGCTCCACACTTTCCTTTCAGCATATGTTTTCCATTCAGGGCCTTGTGTCTGATTTTAACGTCTCTTTATAAGAAATTGCTTAGGTCTAAGAAACTTGATTTCTTTTTTATTTAATTGCATTTTAGGTTTTGGGGTACATGTGAAGAACACGCAAGATTGTTGCATAGGTGCAAACATGGCAGTACGATTCGCTGCCTTCCTTTCCCATCACCTATATCTGGCATTTCTCCCCATGCTCTCTCTCCCCAACTCCCCACCCCTTGCTATCCCCACTCTACTTCCCCCTGACAGATCCCAGTGTACAATGCTCCCCTCCCTGTGTCCATGTGTTCTCATTGTTCAACACCCATCTATGAGTGAGAACAGGTGGTGTTTGATTTTCTGTTCTTGTGTCAGTTTGCTGAGAATGGTGGTTTCCAGGTTCATCCATGTCCCTGCAAAGGACACGAACTCATCGTTTTTTATGACTGCATAGTATTCTATCATGTATATGTGCCACATTTTCCCTGTCCAGTCTATCATCGATGGGTAAGAAACTTAATTTCTAAGGAAGATTTCTTCCTCCTGTGCATACATTTAGTCAATCCCAAGTCCATATGGTGTATGGCTACAGCTTGTGGGCAAGCCGTATGACTCCAAGGCCAGCCCTTCCAGTGTCCATCTTGGACCTTAACACGAATCGAGAATTTGTGGCAGGCAGTCAACATACCACTGGCAGCCTGGACCTGGGCCTCACAATATAGAGCTAGCAAATCACTAGAACATTACATCACATTAAAATCATGTACCTAGCAATTGCAACTCAGAAGTGCCAAATATTATTCTTCCCAACAGTATCTAAAAAATTGTAAAACCCCTACAAATTCATGCCACAGCTGTGCCTGTGGAATGAATTAAGCACCCAGCAGCTGCGTTTTGAAGCAAATCATACTAATAGCTCACCTTCTTTTTTCCAGACCCTCAGAGGTGAAGTCCCCTGAAGCATGTTTTAAGACATTTATTTGCCAGACCACTTGCCTCTTTGCTGATCCTAATCTTTGCACAACTCTCAGCCTCTACAGAAATAGCTATTTTATGATTTCATCTTTGCACACACACACATAAGTGCATACCTATACACACATGCATCTTTGAAAATAAACTTCCAAAAAGCAAAGCATGGTGTCTACCTTCTAAACAGCTAAAGATAATAAACAAAAGCATTTACATAGTAAGAGCAGAAATAGACTAACAAGAAAAATCACAAACATTAAAACCAAGCACAAATAAAGCAAAAGGGCAGAATTAAAATCAACCATACTGTTTTGATAGTACATTTGGGTTGCAGAATTTGTGGCCATTTAAAGGAGTAATACTTGAGAATGACATTTTTTAAATCTAATTAAATGTTTCTTAAAATCATAAGCATTAAAAATGGTATACACATAATTCAGAAATAAAATAAGAAGCAAAATTTCTACCAGAAAACCACTAACAAAAAAAGCAAAGGTAAAATGAATAACGGAAATAACATTTTAAGTTAGAAATCATTAAAGAGAGTAAGGTGAGTCATTTTTATATTGTTAAAAGATTAAATCCATAATAAAACCATTATAGCAAAAAATATTTTATGTACCAAGTAGTAAAACTTGACAATATGCTATGCAAGCAGCAGTAATAGACAAAAAACTCTTGTGTGCCTAGAATGTTTGTGGGAAGCCATTCTTCACCTATTCTATCTAGTATATTTCACAAAAAATGTTAAAAAATAGTATATATGTGAAAAAACATCTAGAAAATAATATAGGTAAATTTTAAAGAAAACCAATAATACAAAATCCTTATACCTTCTACTCAGAAACTGAATATTGCCATAGCTTAGTGATTCTCTATTTGTCCCTTTAATAGCTTTTAACTGGCTGAGCCTGGAAGTGACATACATCACTTCTCTTCATGGCCCATTGGTCAGAACAGTCACATGGTTCCAGCCTCTGTGAAGGGATCTGGGAAATGTGTGGCAGCACATGGATACATAGTGTATATTAACGTCCCTCCCACACAAGCATCATTGCTAAGTCTAGATCTATGCATAGAGTGTTTCTGGGTTCATTATTTGTTCTGTTGCTCTATATGCCTATCCTCATTCTACCACTGTACTATATTTATTATTATACCTTTCAAGTAAGTCTACATATTTGGCAAAACACATGTCTTTCCAATTAGTTATTCTTCAAGATTATCTTACCTATTCGTAGATCTTGACACTTACGGTATAATTTTTAAATCAACTAAACAAGTTCCACTAATAATCCTAAAATCTGAATTAAGCATGAATTGACTCAGTGAATCATTTTGAGGAGAACTGAGTTTTACAGTTCATTAATACCTCATTTATTTCTTTTAATAATTGTATAACCAAAAAATTAGCTGGGCCCGGTGGCGCGTGCCTGTAATCCCAGCTACTCGGGAGGCTGAGGCAGGAGAATTGCCTGAACCCAGGAGGCGGAGGTTGCGGTGAGCCGAGATCGGGCCATTGCACTCCAGTCTGGGTAACAAGAGCGAAACTCCGTCTCAAAAAAAAAAATAAAAAATAAAAAATAAAAAAATAATTGTATAACTTTCTCCATAAAGGTTTAATACATATTTGTTAGAATTTTATTGACTACTTTTTTTCTTTTTTAAATTGCATTTTAGGTTTGGGGATACATGTGAAGAACATGCAAGATTGTTGCATAGATACACACATGGCAGTGTGATTTGCTGCCTTCCTCCCCATCACCTATATCTGGCATTTCTCCCCTTGCTATCTCTCCCCAGCTCCCCTATTTCCCTATTTCCCTATTTCCCCCCCCCGGCCCTCCCCTATTTCCCCCCAACAGACCCCAGGGTGTGATCCTCCCCTCCCTGTGTCCATGTGTTCTCATTGTTCAATACCCACCTATGAGTGAGAACATGCAGTGTTTGATTTTCTGTTCTTGTGTTAGTTTGCTGAGAATGATGGTTTCCTGGTTCATCCATGTCCCTACAAAGGACTATTTTTATTATGTGTATATTTTATATTAAATGAATAGAATATACATCAAGTGATAGAAAAAGCAAAATAATATACAAAAGGAAAAAAACATCAAAAACAATATAAGTAAAAACTTTGGAACTAAAAAACATGAAACTTCAGACTTAGAGTCAAAATAATATACAAAAATATGCATTGAAAGTTCTCTCTTCTATCCTGTCTACCTCTAAGCCCTTCCCCTTTCCCCACCTGTAGATAACCACTTTATTTTCTTTTTTCAATAATTCTTTATAAAATTACAAGAAAATACAATATACTTATTTTTAATTTTTTTCTTTCTTGCACAAAAAATGGCTTGTTATATACACTCTTCTGCATTTTGGTTTATTCACTGAAAAATATAGCCTGGATATGTTATCAGGGAGAATTGCCATAAATTTTTTCAGCTAGATATTATTTAACAATACTAATTTCATTACTGATACACACGTCCAGTATTTTATGTTACAAACAATTTCATAATGTTATATAGAGAGTATAGATATCTACAGGATAGATTTCCAGAAGCAGAAATGTTGAGTCAAGTATAATGAATAGTTTTTTGTATTGAAAATTTTTATATTAATGTAGTTAAGGTTAATTTACTTGCTTCCCTAGATTTTAAAACAATTTTTAAAAACCTTGTTTACTCTGAGGCTATAAAGAAATTACCTCATGAATTTTTCTGAATTTGTATTTTTCTTTAAGTATTTAAGTATTTGTTCAATTTGCAATTTATTAAGGTATAAGAAATAGAGCGGGCCGG
>JAPYYA010000087.1:10709-26416 GCA_028533165.1 Leontopithecus rosalia
CATGGTGAAACCCCGTCTCTACTAAAGATACAAAAAATTAGCTGGGCACGGTGGCGCGTGCCTGTAATCCCAGCTACTCGGGAGGCTGAGGCAGGAGAATTGCCTGAACCCAGGAGGCGGAGGTTGCGGTGAGCCAAGATTGTGCCATTGCACTCCAGCCTGGGTAACGAGCGAAACTCCGTCTCAAAAAAAAAAAAAAGAAAAGAAAAGAAATAGAGCGTAAATACTTTACATTTATATTTTCTAGTCTGTTTCATTTGGCATTTTAAAAAAATTTTGTTGAAGTATTTTGTGTAAGACAGCGTTGAAAGTGACTGGTACTAGTTATCACTCTTGTTTCACTGTTGAACGTAAGGAAATGTTTTTAATGTATCAGCATAAACTATGATATTTGCTAAATGATATATCATAGATATGGTTTTCAGGTTGAGGATATTGTTTTTAATTTCTAATTTTGTTTTAATTTTAAGCATGAATTGATGCTGATTTTATAAAAGACTTTGTCTGCATTTACCAAAGTAATCGTATGTATTTGAAGTCAATTTGATGTTTTTATTGTTTGCATTTCATCAGAAGAGTATTTTTAATTGAACGACTGAAAATTGATGAACTAATTGTATTAAATTAGTTCATTTTACAGAGATAAATTAATGAACTAATTAAATTGGGTAACTCTCTTAAACGCTAGAAAAAAGAATGTAAACTAAAAGAAAGATAAAAGAAAGAAGCAGGAATGAATAATCACCAACTATACAATCGTAAAGATCAACAATGACAAAAGTATGTTCTTTTTACTATCCAACATATATTTAGAAGTTTGCACAAAAAGCAGCTGTAAAAGACAGATGAGAATATAAAATGGAAATTTACTGATAAGGAAAATGGAAGGAGCATAATTTTAATATATGGAATAGTAAAGAAAAACAGCAATACTTGAAGAAAAGACTCCCGGAAATTCAAAAAATATGATGGCAAGACTAAAAAGTTCAATGAAAGGAATGAGTAATATAGACAGAGTAATTTTCCTTCAGACAAAACATAAATAAGAAGAGATGCAAAATTGTAAAGAAAAGTTAACAAAATTAGATGACCATCCAGGGAATCAAATGTCCAGTTTAAGATATCAAGAAGAGAGGAAAAAAGACATCAAAAACAATATAAGTAAAAACTTTGGAACTAAAAAACATGAAACTTCAGACTTAGAGTCAAAAAAGCAAAATACAATATAGAAAAGAGTAATCTCACTAAGGCATATTGTGAAATATCAGAACCCTGGAATAAGGTCATATAAAAAGGATAAAAAATTATGACATAGAACTTTCAATAGCAACACTGAAATCAAAAAGTGAAGAGCATGATATCTTCACAACTTAGAGGAAAAAATATTTCAAACTAAATTTGTTATTCAATCAAACCATTACGTGTAAGTATGAATTAACGCCATTTTTAGATACAAAATATTCTAAAGCATTACTCTGTTTGCATCCTTTCTCTGCACTCTTTCTCAAAGAGCCCCTTGAAGATCTTATCTAGCAAAACAGACAAGTAAAACCAAAAAGAAAGCAGCATGGGGTCCAGGAAATAAATAATCCTACATAGAAAAGTAGGGAAGGGAGTTTTCCAGATGATGCATGTACACGTTCCTTACCACTGGACATTGAAGTTATTCCCAATCGTGTCAAATACTAAGAATTCTAGGTTGGGGACCGTGGTTCACACCTATAATCTTAACACTTCAGGAGGCAAAAGTGAGCCCAGAAATTTGAGACCAGCCTGGGCAACATAGTCAGACTTCACCTCTAAAATAAATTTTAAAAGAATTCTACTATAACACATTTTGCACATAATTTTATATAGATTCCTAGAAGCAGAATTAGTGAGCTGAAACAGAAATAGTATTAACAGTTTTTATATTGTTTCATGGTTTCTTAATATAGTTATTATAGTTTCTACTTCTGAGTGGCTAAAGGTTTGTCCACTTCCTCTTTTAATATACTGTGTGTTCCTGAAATTGATTAATTAGAAGATAAACTTTCTAGACAGTGTGGTATAATTTTTCTCTCAGTAAGGTCATGAAAATGTCTTTTTATCCTTGGTTCAGGGGTACATGTGCAGGTTTGTTATCTAGGTAAACTTGTGTCATAGGGGTTTATTTTACAGATTACTTCATCACCCAGGTATTAAGCCTCATACCCAACAGTAAATTTGTTCTGATTCCCTTCTCCCACCCTCTGCCCTCAAGCCCCAGTCTGTTATTGCCTTCTTTGTGTCTATGTGTTCTCCTTATTTAGCTCCCACTTATAAGTGAGAACATGTGGTATTTGGTTTTCTGTCCTTGTATCATTTGGCTATGAATAATGGCCACCAGCTCCATCCATGTTCCGGCAAAATACATGATTTCATTATTTTTAATGGCTTCATAGCATTCCATAGTGTATATGCAGCACATTTTCTTTCTCCAATCTGCTGCTGGTGGGCATTTAGGTTGATTCCATGTCCCTGCTATTGTGAAAAGTGTTGCAGTAAACATTGAACATACATGCACATGTGTCTTTATGGTAGAATAATTTATGTTCCTTTGGGTATATACCCAGTAATTGGATTAAAGAACCTCTATTTCTAAGCAAGAATATTTGTGCAAGCCCTTCAGGCTTGTTTAATGACAAGCTCAAGAGCAAGGAGAGCCCTCAGTTTCTCCACTGTATTTCAGTACTTGCTCCTTCCATATGTTTGCAGTATCATTGGAATGCACCAAAATTGCCACCAAAAAAAACATTAAATAAATTAAGTTCAGATGTGGCTCCAGACTTAGGGGCACATATTTAAATGTAATAATTAAAGGCTAAAATGGCACATTAATATCTCTAAATAAAATTAAATATGACCTAAAGCCCCATTGACTACAATTTATAAGAGATCTAAGCATCCAGCATCAAAGCCTGTCACAACTGTCAGTACAATTTTCTCTTATGCCTGTTTTATTGTCACATATAGTAGGGCTTGATCGATTGGTTCTGAAAATAAACTCTCTGTATAGCTTTCTATTTTAAAAAACCTCACCACCTGGCAGCTAGCTACTCTGTTGAGAAGGGCTCAAAACACATCTGTGAGTCAGGAATTGACACAGCTAATAAGCATTCCAAAATGGAATAAAGAGAAGGCAGAATAGAGATGTCAAGCTGAGAACAGCATAGGCCTCGATTTTTGGTTACATCAGCCTGAAGTCTTCTCCATAATCTCAGGTCTTGTGCTTTATATTGGGTTTTCTACAAGTGTTAATCCTAATGACAATACCAATGCAGGGAAGCTCCACCCTGAAATGCCCTGAATTCTACAAAGATAGTTCTGACTGATTATTCATGTGTTCTTCCTTTAACATTCTGGATACTTCAGGAAAATGTCAAATGAACGGATATAGATGACAAGTTATAAAAGAATGTCTATATTAGACCAACCCTAACGAATGAAGCAAATCATTGTGAAGCGGTTTTAAAAAAAAAACTGTCTCTATTTATAAATTCACCCTAGCCCGGTTCTTTTTTTCTATATGAAGCTAAAGTTTTTTTAATTAGAAATGAAGTATGTAAAATATACTGAAATATTAACAACATGGAGAGCATCTAAACCTAGCTATTTTTAATCTATCTTAAGACATATTAAATTTCAGTTAAAACAGCAAACTGAAATTTTCTGTATCCTACTCATAAATTCTCAGAAATAATATCAAGGTATATGTCTAAGTTTTCTGTAGAGTTGAGCATAACATCACAGGCTTTTGAAAGTTGTAACTGCCTTTAGATTTCATGAAATGTCACATCCTACTGAAAGGAGGAAGAAGACCATCATCATTTTTTTTAATCTCTTACAAACAAGACTTTTTAGTCTCTGGTAATGTCTATAAGGGCTACTGGGGTGGCCTGCTCTCTACTGCCAGGCTAGGTGGGTGCTGATTTCTCTCTTTCATGAGGGGACCTATGGAGTTAAGCTTTTAGAAGACAGACAATTTTTTTAACTTTATACAGTTCTCATATTTAATGTTCATATTAAAAAATGGCCAGGAGGGGTGGCTCACGCCTGTAATCCCAGCACTTTGAGAGACCACAGCAGGTGGATCACCTGAGATCAGGGGTTCAAAATCAGCCTGGCCAACATGGCAAAACCCCATTTCTACTAAAAATACAAAAAATTAGCCAGGTGTGGTGGCATATGCCTGAAATCCCAGCTCTCCAGAAGCTGAGGCAGGAGAATTACTTGAACCCAGGAGGCAGAATTTGCAGTGAGCTGACATCAGGCCAATGTGCTCCATACCAGGTGACAAGCAAAACTCAATCTTGAGGAAAAAAAATTATTTATCATAAATTCCTTCTTGGCCAGGAGGCCAAGCAATTTGTATTCCTAGCAGTTTGGGAGGCTAAGGCGGGCTGATCGCCTGAGGTCAGGAGTTTGAGACCAGTCTGATCAACATGGAGAAAGTTCATCTTTTCTAAAAAAAAAAAAAAAAAAAGAAAGAAAAAGAAAAAATTAGCTGGGCATGGTGGCGCATGCCTGTAATCTCAGCTAATAAGGAGGCTGAGGCAGGAGAATTGTTTGAACCCCAGAGGTGGAGACTGCGGTGAGTGGAGATCACGCCATTACAAGTTTGCTCTTGGGCAACAAGAACAAAACTTCATCTCAAAAAAAAAAATTCTTCTTTTCCACTGGAAAACAAAAGGATTTAAAGAGAGTTGTTGGGAAAAAGAAGCATAATAAAAACAACAACATAGAAAAGGAAGAAAACAGAATGAAAAAGAGAAAAGCAAATATCCTACACCTTAAGATAGCGCCTATACAAGCCATAACTATACATCCTAGAATCCACAGTGAAGGGGAAAATGTGCCATCTCATTTTCCCCTGAGAAGAAATACGTCAGTTCCTCAATTTGTACAAAGGCTCTGGTATTTCAAATGTTTAGATACATTTTCTTCTGGGACATGAGGGTGGAGCCATAGAGCGATGCAATGCACAGTGTTCATAAAAGTGGTGTTAATTACAAATTGAGTTCCTCAATTTGTTTGGCTTTGATAGAAACCCCAAGCTGCACATTAGAATACAGTCTGGTGAAGGTGAATTATTGCATTCTGAGGTGATGCAATTGACTTACACAGCCTTCGTATGATATTTTAATCCAAAGATTACATTTAAATTACTTAGAAGAGTGGCCATACCACGTGTCTCCTTAATTACCCTCTGGAAATGTCTTTTCTTTTTCACTAGAACTTTAATAGAAGCTTTATGCCAGACTGAGCAGAAGGTTGATTTTATCCAAGGCTGGAAAAATAAGTATATTCTACTGTTAATTAGAGACATCAGTATAAATTCCTTACCTCTAGGCACCAAGCACACACTGTCTGAAATGCCAAAACAGGTGGTCTGCAGGGGTGCCCAGAGGCACAACCAGTCTCTTAGGAAGTAAGTTATGTCTCTTCCAGCTCCTGTACTTAACACTTGGATGAAGACTCAAAGTTTCTCACCATGGACTGTGATAAACACGGCTTTATTCTGAAAAAGGTTCACAGCAGCTGTTCCCAGATACACACCAGGACAATGGAAACGCCTCAGTCACGTAACAAACAAGAACCTAATTCTAAGAACGTGATCCCCCTCAGGTGCCTGCCAGGTGGATTTACTACAATTAACACAACTCTTGTTATCATCTGTAAGGAACCCAATGCTAACAAACAACTAAACAAATAAAGATATAATTAAAATTGAGAATTAAGAAATATCAATGTGCTCTAGTCAAAGTCTGCTAGAAACAAACCGGTAGTCACACAAAGGTGAATTGAACTTCTTGTGAGGAAGAACACACAGTGAGCCACAGGGCATCTCTTTGTGGAGGGCAGTAGTGGGAGGTTAGAGAACTGGGCTTACATTAGATGCTTTTGTGGAGGATTTGAGGACACATGGCTTTGCTCTGAATTAACTGCTGTTAAAATAAAGGCTGCTCTATGTGTGGGGTGTATTATTTATTTTTACATAAAGACAAGAGAGTTAAAGTAGAGCTAGAATTGGTAAGGAAGTCCTGTTACTCATATTAGTTAAGGGAAAGGGATGTCTGATCATTTCGTGGTCTGCACTGTGTTCTTGATTTTGGCTGTGCACTGTCAGACATAAATACGGAGATTTTTTTTTGGTCTTGCGCTATCATAGGCAGAGTGGCCTTGTCTGATATGGTGTTATGTGACATTCTTTATGTTCAGCAGAACACCATGGCCTAATTGTTAGAGCCAGGCCATGGCTGTCAGCTGATAGCCATCAAGAATACTTTTGTCTCTCTCAATGCCCTCTTTAGGCCAAAGGTAGAGACAGGTCCTGTGAAGAACGTGAACATTCAATATCCAGGTCATTAGCATCCCCACAATGTTGCCAATCAAGAGTTTGTCTAGAGAAAATTGGAGTTGGATTTGGGTTAGTCCTTTATGCTCCTTTTGTTAGAGAAGAAATTATTGAATAGTCTGATGTGACAGTGATAGTGCAATAGCACTTAAAACCCTGGAAACGATCCTGTGGCCAAATGTAACTCAGGCAATCACTCCATTAAAAAAAGTAATTATTTGTTCTTGAAAGAGTATCTCAACATAAGATACTCTTTCAAAACGTAAATTACCAAAATGAGGCAATGGAAATATATCTTAACATTCATCTCGGTTCTTTCTAGACATCTGGTTGCCTTTTTCCCTCAGTCATGATTTTTTGACTTGAACTATCATATACGATATTTATTTAGACACAGTCAGATGTGTTTATTATAAACTGTCCGATGGCTAGCTAAGAGGAAATAAAACACTATGCAATTGACCATGACAGCTTTGGCTAATGAATTTAAACTGTTTTATTGCAGAAGTTGTGTTCTTATAAACAAGTGGTGATTTAAAGGCGTGTAGAAGTCACTGGGAATATAAGCATTGAACTTCTCGATAGAAATGTGCTGATGATTTGTCTCTTAAAATGAGAAATATTTTAGAGTGGAGTTAAATAGCAGTTGCAAAGCTGGATGTAAAATCTCTAAAGAAAACAAACTGAATATTTTAGCAAAGATAATTCTAATATTTGCTCTCATTCCTGATGGGTTATGTTTTGCTTGTAGGATTGACAGGTCTGGCTACAGAATTTGTAGAGCCCAGGAAAAAAATAAAATAGCGGGGCCATTCATTAAAAAAAAATGATAATCTTAAGATGGCAACAGCACAGTATTAAAGCCCAAGCATTCAACCCAAAGCATTAAACATCAAGCACAGAGCACTTGTAAGAGCAGGGCTATGTGAGACTGCATAAGTCACATGCCAATGACTGGTTGAATAACTTCGGTAGAAGTTTTTTGCCAATACTTCAGGCTCATTTTTATAAGACCAAAATCTGAAGCAATCATCTGGAGGAACCTATATAAGGATATTTTGGTGTTCATGAGAATGCACCTTGCAGAACTCCAACTAGAAGCAGTGTAACTGACTGAGGTCCCTGGCTGCTCTTTGAAATCCATCACCATCTTTGAGCTGAGGCCATGTTCCCCATAGATTCAATGATGATAAGGCAGTTTTGACCCTAGGATACAGGGAACTACCTGGTGGTCTCTTGCTGGACTTCCATTAGACTGAATACTGGTCTGCGACGCTTGCACCCAACCATCCTTTCCTCTCTCCTTCACTCAGGCTCAGAATTACTTGGGGTATAATGACTCTACCAGCCTCTCTGCTTTTCCTCCTTATTTTTTTTTACCATAGGCATTTCCCCTAATAAAATTTTTGAAGGGGCTTCTTGGAAGACCTAAACTAACACAGGTGGTACCAGATATGGTCTGAGTAAACAGGTGGTCAGAGGGACACTTGGGACTGACTTGCTTGCAGTCATGGTTCTATGAAGGGTGCCATTCAATCAACTGAAAGATGAGGGAAAAGTTGTTGATGGATGGGTTGGCTCAGTATATGGGCCAAAATGGATGGTGGCTGCACTACAGACACATAGGAGTGGCCTTGCAAAAGAGCAAAAGGGAAAATTCTTTGCAGTGGGCAGAGCTGTGAGTAGTACACTTCGTCATTCACTTTGCATGGAAGGAGAAGTGACCCAAGGTGAGAATATGTATAAATTTCTCTGAAGTGGCCAATGGCCTGGAAGTCTGGCCTAGGACTTGGAAGGAAAAGAACTGGAAGGACAAAGACAAGAAATTATAAGGTAGAGGTCCAATGTTGACACATGAGAGTGAGACTGTCATACAAGTAAAGTCAGTGGTAACATCCACTAAAACATGCACCATGAAAAAGACACTGAGCAACCAAACAGATGGAACAACTTAGCCAGGAGCTATCAGCCTGCCTTTACCTTTGGCCACTCCAGTACAGGATGATGGGCAGAGTGGTCATAGTGGCAAAGACATAGGTGCATTAGGGGCCTGCCACATGGATTTTCATTGACCAACACAAATCCAGCTACTGCTGCATCTGAAAGTCCAGCTGATCAGCAAAGGAAACCAACAATAAGCCTTGAGATAGCACTATTCCTCAATATTTGTTCTCACCAGGATAGACTCCTTTGAGTTATGGGTTTGCCATTCCTGAGCAGAAGTTCAGCTAGCCATCCTATTTGGGTGCTCATAGGATGCCTGATTTACAGCTGTGGAATTCTATATACCGCAGACACCAATCAGGAGAAACTTCTCATAGTGAAGGAGTACAGGAGTGGCCTAAAACATTTCTTTGCCCATTCAGAAGCAACTGGCCTTGTGTAATACTGGAATGGCCTTTCAAAAGGGCAACAGACGCCGCAGCTCAGAAGTCACTCTGTATTGTGGCATGCCATTCTTTAGGACAAAGTGTACCTATTATATCAGAGACAACAGGAAAAGCCTCAATCTGTCCTGAAAATAAAGAATTACTAGAACATACTCATGGTCCATGTGGTTCCTACCCATTTCTTGCTTTTACTGTCTTATAAGAATTATGTTGTTGGTAGGTAGGTGCAAGGGACTGAACATTTGTGTCCTCCAAAAATTAAGATGTTGAAATCCTAGCCTTTGCTGTAATGGTAACTAGGAGGTAGGGCCTTTGGGAGGTGATTAGGTCATGAGGACGAAGCCCTCATGAATGGTATTAGTGCTGTTGTATAAGGTACCCCAGAGAGCTCTCTCACCCTCTTTTCACCATATGAGAATAAAAGAAAACAGTGCACCTCAGAGGGAGGCCCTCACCAGAATCCAACCATGCTGGCAGCCTGATCTCACATTTTCAGACTCTAGGACGTGAGAAATATGTTTCTGTTGTTTATAAGCCACCCAGTCTTTGATGTTTTATTACAGCAGCCCACATGGACTAAGAGGGTAAAACATGCAAACATCCTTGGAAATACTCCTTACCCACTAATGTTCAGTCAATATTACTGCCAATTTATCTCTGCTATTGTGGATAAAATCCTAAAACATTTTTGTTAAACTCCATTACTGTTGTGTCTATCCCCTTAGGTAATAGCAAAGCATATACAAAATTTTTCATTTGTTTTCACAAGATTTTCTGTGGCAGTTAGGAAGTGCTATGGTGTTTGAAGTCATGCACTAGTCCAAAATCACACCTACGTTTAGTATAAACATTTGATCTTTTATCTTTTGCTAGCTGGCAGATCTAGGCAAGAACAATTAATTTTGCTACTTGAACTGATTTTGTTTCTGAATGTGGCTTATATATTTCAAGAGCCAATTCAGGTTTGTTATAACTTGCTTGGAAAATCTGTTTTTCTTTTGAAGTGAAGCCATCAACAAACATAATTAATTTGCAAATATCCAAGAGAATCTCTACTTGTTCTTGGTAGGGCTTGAGGCTTGGATAGTTTCTTAAGAGAGGTAAGCAATTACCGTGTTCTAGAGAGTGGCTGGCTCTGAAGAATGCTGTAGCAATGGACAGCAACGTGTGTGAAGGGGAAAGAATGCAACTTGCTGAGAAATGCTAAGTGTTAGTCAGAGGAGTCTACATGGGAAATCATTAACTTTAGAAGGGACCCTAGAACTAAATGAGTTGCAGCTTTCATAAGATATGCTATTGCTTCTATAGCTCCTGGAAGAGGTGGCTCTGCATTGGCTGCTGTATCAAATGAAAGATTGAAATGGGCCATGGGCCTCAGATGATTTCTGTGTAGTTAGCCAGTACCTCAATGACCTGTCTAGACTTCTCACAAATAAAACTGAAGGGAGGTTTATAAGTCAAAAATCATAGAACAAAATCTTTTTATATTCATCTATTACACCCTCTTAAACACAAGAATTAACAGAATGTTCAGGAAACACAAGGAACTCCTGCTAACCTGGGTATAAATTAACTTAGTCATTTTATGGAAGAAAAACAAATGTGAATTGTATGTATTTTGTACATTATATATATTCATTTAATGATTTGTGGTAAAAATGTATTTATATACATTTATATGCTTTAGGCATACATAAACATGTAAATATACAAATTTAGGTAGTACATTTAAAGCATTTAGCTATACCTTTAAAACATAACTAACATAACAGGATGTTAAACAAAACAAAGCACATATTGTATATAATTTGCCATCTTACTATTAGGTTGCTGCAAAAGTAATTGCGGTTTTTGCCATTAAAGATTTTTGCAGTTGTTGCAATTACTTTTAATGGCAAAAACTGCAATTAATGTTGTGCCAACTTAATACATGGGAATAAATAAATGGTTTGTCTTTCCTGAGCAGCAGTTCAGCCAGCACTCCTATTTGGGAGCTTACAGGATACCTGATTTACAGCCATGAAATTGCACACCTCATAGGCACCGATCAGAAAAAAAAAATTCATAGTGAAGGAGTACAGGAATGACCCATGACATTCCTTTGCCCATTTAGCAGCAACTGGCCTCATATGCTGTTGATGATTCCCTAAAATCTGCCTGAATGTAGTATTTTATACATATGTACATTTATATAATAATTAACCATTATTTTCCATAACGTACAAGTTCATATATATCGATTTCCATCCTTCATTTACTCACATACTCAATACATTTTAATTAATCACTTACTATATGCCAGTTCTGGATACTCAAGATAGAATGGTGACTAAAAACATAGGCTGTACCTGTCCCAAGGAGCTTATAGTCACATACAGAAGACATATATAGGCCTGGTGCAGTGGCATGCTGGGAGGCTGAGGCAGGCAAATCATTTGAGGTCAGGAGCTCGAGACCAGCTCAGCCAACGCGTTGAAACTCTGTTCCTACTAAAAATATAAAAATTAGCTGTGCGTGGTGGCGCATGCCTGTAATCCCAGGTACACGGGAGGATGAAGCAGAATTGCTTGAACCCAGGAGGCAGAGGGTGCAGTGAGCTGAGATTGCACCAAAGCACTCCAGCCTGGTCAACAAGTACGAAACTCCATCTTGAAACAAAACAAACAAATAAAAGAAGACAGATATAATCAAGTCATCACATCAGCAAATGTGGACATACCACTGAACAAGGGATACAAGGGAGAGAGCATGGTGCTCCTGGTACCCATGAACAGGCATTCAATTGAGTTATCAAAATCAGGGAAGTGATGTATGGGTTGGGATCTGTCAGAGGAAATGGGTGTAGCTAAGCAATGAGGGGAAAGAAGCATATCTCAGAACTCCACAAAAGCAGGTGCAAAGCCCTGCTCTGGAAAGGGAATAGGAAATGTAAGTGGAAGCCAGTTTGCTGAAGCAGTTGTTAAGGATGGCATAAAGCCAGGCAGCAGAGAGGATAAAATGTGGGTGGAGGTACCAAGGGACTGGTAGCCCACACTGATGAACTTCATTTTTTTAATCATAAAAGCAATTTAAGACAAATCATGCTGGAGAAAGGCAGGCAGGTGGAGAGACCAACAGTAACATGATCCTGTAAACATTCTGAAAACCCCATGCCAGCCGCACTAAGAGGGGTACAAAGTGGATGATAGCAATTTCGTTTAGGGGCAATAGCAGTAGCCTAAGCAAGATGCAGTGGCTGCTTATAGGTTGATTGGAAGTGACTGAATAGAATGTATTCAGTATCCAGATCAACTTAATCAAATTTATACCCAGTAGAAGAACAACTTGCATTTTCTATGAACCTAAGCAAGAACACACTCACTTGGGATCAAATAAAAATAAGAAGGAGCTCAAAACTTCTTAACTGAAAGCACTGGAGAAGAATCTGTCAACTGAAGATTCACAAGATGAATCAATTTGGAAAAGAGAGTTTTATTCCTTATAAAGGGTTGAAGCCTGGAGGATGACCATTCAATAGGCTGGGAAGTGTAGCCTCCATTAGAGACCAAAAACACGCAATTTGAAGGGAGAAGAGTGAGACAGAAATTTATGCTGAATAGGTTGGCCAAGTATACATATTCAACAGATTATAGAAAAAGCTATGAATATTCTCAAAGGCGGGCATTAAGCAAGCACACGTTTCATAGTTCCCATGTTCACTTTGAGACTTAACATTTAAATATATTCAAATTGGGCTCTATGTGTCAAAACGTGAAACAGAGGACAAAAAGGAAACACATGCCCTATCCACTGGCCAGAACCAGTCTTCAGTGAGTAGTCAAAAGTCAGGAAGGGCTGTGTTGTGAAACTGGTCAGCTGCATGTGGAAACCTCAAGGAGAAGGAAGTCAACTGATTGGAATCAGTGGTGAAGCAAGGCTTTCAACAGGGTTTCTGTTTCGCCCTTGGGGAAGGAAGCCCAATGGTATTATTGAGGGAGGGGTTGCAATGAGCTGTGTCATACCTCTCACCCTGTCATGGTGGGAAACGTAGCTTTTAAGGTTTCTCAGCAGTCCCCTAGCAAAGAGGGGCTTCATTCAGTCATTTGAGGGATTTAGGATCTCCTTTTCATTTCACATATCAAATGGATATCGACAAAAAAAATCAAGCTTTTAAAAATTAAAGGAAATGCTCAACATCAGTAATCATTAGAGAAATGAATAAGATAAGAAAGTGAAAAAAGAAATGAGGTCATGTTCTCTGCAGCAACATAAATGGAGCTGAGAGCCATTATCCTAAGAGAACTGTGGGAAGAACAGAAAACTAAATAACACATGTTCTCATTTATAGGTGGGAGCTAAACACTGAATACACATGGAAACAAAGAAGGGAACAACAGACACCAGGGGCTGCTAGAGGATGGAGGGTGGGAGGAAGGTGAGGATGGAAAAACTACCCATTGGGTACTAAGCTTATTATCTGGGTGATGAAATAATGTGTACACCAAACTCCCCACGGCATGCAATTTATCTTTAGAACAAACCTGCACATGTAAACCTGAAACTAAAATAAAAGTTGAAAAAAACCCAAAGTCTTTCTGAGGACTAGAGAGTAAGTATATCTCCCTATAGATTACCAACATACATTTGTTGATAGATCGTAGAGCATAATCATTAAACCTTCCAATAATTATCTTATGTGTAGAAAATGACTAGGACTAGTGCCATTTACCTTTTAAGGAATATAGTGACTCAGGCAAGAGACATGAAAGTCTTTACTCTCTATCCTATTTTGTCTACAAAGCATCCCTCCAAAAAGCTACATATAAACACAGAGGAGCCTATGAATCATGCTGGCAAACAGAAATGAGCAAACATGGCTTCTTATGTTGTTACTTTGTTTCACACAGGTAAACACATCAAAAAAAAAAGTCCAAAGTATTTTTTAGACTTGGGGTATGGTCTCTTCTAGGTTCTATAAAGAGCTAAGAATTACTGATGCCAGAAATAGCCTTAGTCACTAATTGTTATGAGTCAGTAGATAAACTTTCTCCCTTCCTCAAAGGAAGGGCTTTGGGATTGCATTTGGATGCAGATTTTATTCTTACTGTTTACTGTGTGATAAGATGGGCAAGTACTCTTCCTTTTTAGCCTTGCTTTTCTCATTGTAAAATGGTAATAGTAGCACCTATCCTCCAGGACTGGTATAATGATGAAAATTAACATGTGTTAAATGTCAAGCATATTCTATGCTATCAGTTGATGGCAATTATTATTATGTTTCATTATTTTCCATCAATAGTCTGCTAAATTTCTTATATCCTGGTTCTGGACTTTTTATGATTTGCAAAGTTATCATAAAAAGTTTTTTTGGAAAATATTTTTGTATAAGCCACTAAGAATTTAAGCCTGCATGAGCATCAAATAGGGTTGAGTAAAAATGTAGATTCCAAGTCCCACCCTAAGCCTACAGAACTGGAATCCTTCCAGCTAAGTCCCAGATATGTGCATTCCTAATAAACTGCCCACGTGATTCTTATGTACGTTAAAATTTGTGATGTCATCTCCGCATGGGATGAAGGGATGGGGAAGAAGATGGGGCAGGAAGAAAAGATAGAGAAGGATGAATTTGAATAGAGACTAACATGACTGCGACCAAAACAAAATGATTGTAATGGGGAAATTGCAAGTGCTTTAAAAGCCTATGATCTAGACATTGTTGAGAAAGAGGGGCTTCACGCCTTTCCTTAAAGCCTCCCAAGGAGTTCCCAGCTCTGGTTGGCATCTCTAATAGAGTGTTCAAGTGTCAAGACTTTAATAAAGCTTAAATTCAACTTATATTTTTTTTAAATAAGTAACACCCAAAGGAAGAATATATTCTGTTGTCCTATGAAACAGAAGGATGACTATAGTTCTCGATAAGGTATTGTATATATCAAAAGAGCCAGAAGAAAGTGTTTTGAATGTTTATGCCAAAAAAGAAATGATAAATGTGGTCAGGCACGATGGCTCATGCCTGTAATCCCAGCACTTTGGGGGGCCAAGGTGGGCAGAACATGAAGGTATGCAGATCACAAGGTCAGGAGTTCAAGACCAGTCTGGCCAATATAGTGAAACCTATCTCTACTAAAAATACAAAAATTAGCCAGCTGTGGTAGTGCCTGCCTGTAGTCCCAGCTACTTGGGAGGCTGAGGCAGAAGAATTGCTCAAACCTGGGAGGTGGAGGTTGCAGTGAGCCGAGATTGTACCACTGCACTCCAGCCTTGGCAACAGAGCTAGACTATTCTCAAAAAAACAAACACAAAACAAGAAACGACAAAATGTTGGAGGTGATGAACAGTCAAATACCCTGATTTGATAACTACACAATTATACAAGTATTGAAATATAACATTGTTCCCCATAAGTATGTACAATTATTATGTATCCATTAAAACATAGTTTTTTTCCCCCACATAGCAAGTTGGAGGCATTGTTATCATGCCTCTCCCATGTGGAAAGAAAAAATGGAGTATAGAGATTCACATTGTGAACTTTTTTCCAAGAAACAAGAGAAGCTGAATTAAATCACAGACCCTTCGAGAGAAGTGCTAGGCAGCAGCCCATACCATGATCCAGGTAAAAAACTGTGAGCCTCCAGAGTATGAGCAGGGAGAGAATGCCACCATGATTCACACTCCGATGGAAGATCCTGGCAATCCAGGTTTTTTTTTTTTTTTTTGAGACGGAGTTTCGCTCTTGTTACCCAGGCTGGAGTGCAATGGGGCAATCTCGGCTCACCGCAACCTCCGCCTCCTGGGTTCAGGCAATTCTCCTGCCTCAGCCTCCAGAGTAGCTGGGATTACAGGCACGCGCCACCATGCCCAGCTAATTTTTTGTATCTTTAGTAGAGACGGGGTTTCACCATGTTGACCAGGATGGTCTCGATCTTTTGACCTCGTGATCCACCCGCCTCGGCCTCCCA
>JAPYYA010000870.1:0-48478 GCA_028533165.1 Leontopithecus rosalia
AGGCATGTCCAATTAAGGCAATTTCAAGCAAGGGAATTCCCAGCAATTGCAGGCAACGCAATTCCAAGAAAAGCACTTAAAGGGAATTCCAGGAATCAAAATTCCCAGAAATTCCAGGCAACGCTTTTCCAAGCAAGGGAATTCTGGGTATTTCCAGGCAAGGCAAATCCAGTCAAGGCAACTCCACAAAATTCAAAGCCAAACAATTCATAGCAATGGAATTCCAAGCAAATCCAGGCAAGCAAATTTTAGGCAAGGCAATTCCAGGCCATTCCAGACCAGACAATTCCAGGCAATACAATTCAAGGCAAAAATATTCCAGGTAATTCCAGGAGAGGCAATTTCTTGCAAGGCAATTTTAGGCAAGAAAATTCCAGGACATTTCAGGAAAGACAATTCCAGCCAAGAAAATTCAAGCAATTCCAGCCAAGGAAATTCCAGGCAAGAAAACTCCAGGCAACTCCCAGCAAGACAACCTCAGGTAAGGCAATTCCACGCATTTCCATGCAAGGCAATTTTTGGCAACACAATTCAAAAAAATTCTTTGCAAGGCAATTTTAGGTGAGAAAATTCCAGGCAAGGGAATATCAGCAATTCCAGACAAGGATATTCCAAGCAAGAAAATTTTTAACAAGTCATTTCCAGGCAATTTCTGACTAGGATTTCCCAGGCAAGGCAATTCCAGTTAACTCCAGGGCGCAATTTCATTCAAGGCAATTCAAGGCAATTCCAGGCAATGCGTTTTCAACAAAGACAATTCCAGGCAACAAAATTCCAGTCAATTAAAGGCTAGAAAATTCCAGAAAATTTTAGACAAGGTAATTCCAGGCAAGGCAATCACAGGCAGTTTCTAGCAAGGCAACTCCAGGCAAGGCAATACCAACCATGGCAATTCCAGGCAATTCTAGTCAAGGAAATTCCAGACAAAACAGTTCCAGGCAATTCCAGGTAAGGCAATTCCAGGCAATTCTAGAAAAGGAAATTCAGGGCAAGGCAATTCCAGGCAAGGCAATTCCAGGCAAGAAAATTTCAAGCAAGGCAATTCCAGACTATTCCAAACAAGGCAATTTCAGGCAAAACATTTCCAGGCAATTCCAGGCAATGCAATTTCACGCAACTCCAGGGAAGGCAATCCCAGGCAATTCCAGGCAAAACAATTCCAGGCAAGGAAACTCCAGGCAATTTTAGGTAAGGCAATTTTAGGCAAGGCAATTCCACACAGTTCCAGGCAAGGCAATTTCTGGCAACAAAATTCCAGGCAATTCCAGGCAAGGCAATTCTAGGCAAGGCAATTCCAGACAATTCCAGAAAAAGAAATTATGGGAAAGGATACTTCACCCAATTTCAGGCAAGGCAATTCCAGGCCAGGAAATTTTTGGAAACGCAATTCCAGAAAATTCCAGACAAGGCAATTCCAGCAAGGCAACTTCAGGCAATTCCAGTCAAGGCAATTCCACACAATTCGAGGCAAGGCAATACCTGTCAATACAATTCCAGACAATTCCAGGCCAGGCAATTTCAGGCAAGGCAATTACAGGTAAGGAAATACCAGGCAATTTCAGGTAAAGCAATTCCGGCCAGAGAAATTCATTGCAATGAATTCCAAGAAAGGCAATTCCAGGCAAGTCCAGGTAAGGCAATTTCAGGCAAGCTGACTCCAGGCAAGGCAATTAAAGGCAAGACAATTCTTGGCAAGTCCCAGGAAGTCAATTTCAGGCAAGGGAATTTCAGGCAATTCCAGGCAAGGCAAATACAAGCAAAGAACCTCCAGGCAATTCCAGGCAAGGCAATTTCAGGCAATTCCAGGCAAGGCTATTCCAAGCAAGGCAATTCTAGGCAATTATAAACAATGCAAATCCAGTCACAGGAATTACACAAAATTCAAGGCAAAACGATTTCTTTCAATGGAATTCAAAGGAATTCCAGGCAAGCAAATGTCAGGCCAGGAAAATCCAGGCAAGGTAATTACAGGCCATTTCAGACCAGGCAATTATAGAAAAGGCAATTTCAGGCAAAACAATTCCAAAAAGTTTTAGGAAAGGCAATTTTTAGCAATGCAATTTTAGCCAAGGCAATTCCAGGAAATTTCAGGCAAGGCAATTTAAGGCAAAAAAATTTAGGCAATTCCAACCAAAAAAATTTCAAGCAAGGCAATTACAGGCAATTACAGGCAAGGCAAATTCAGACAAGGCAAATGTAGGGAAGACAATTCCACACAAGGTAATTTTTGGCCACGCAATTTGAGGCAATTCCAGGCAAGGCAATTCAAGACAAGGCAATTTTAGGAAAGAAAATTTCAGGCAAGGCAATGCCATGCAAGGCAATTTTTGACAATGCAATTTTAGGCAATTCAAGGAAAGGCAATTTTAGGCAATTGAATTGCAGGCAATTTCAGACAAGGCAATTCCAAGCAAGGCAATTTTAGGCAAGTCAATTCTAGGTAATTTTAGGCAAGGCAATTTCAGTTAAAGCAGTTGCAGCCAATTCCATGAAAAGCAAATTCAAACAAGGCAATTCCAAGCATGGCAATTTCAGCCAATTCTTGGCAAGGCAATTCCAGGCAATTTCTCCAAGGCAATTCCAAGCAAGACAATACCAGGGAAATCAAGGCCAGCAATTCCAGGCAAGGCAATTCCACACAAATCAAGGCAAAACAATTTCTGGCAACAGAATGCCAGGCGATTCCAGGCAACCCAAATTCAGGAAAGGTAACTCCAGTCAAGAAAATTCCAGGCCATTCCAGACCAGGCAATTCCAGGCAAGGTTATTCTATTCAATTCCAGGCAAGGCAATTCCAGGCAAGGAAATTTCAAGAAAGGCAACACCAGGAACTTCCAGGCAAGGTAATTCAAGGCCAGGCAATTCCAGCCAAGGCAATTGCAATCAAGGCAATTTTAGGCAAGACAATTTTAGGCAATTCCATGCAAGACAATTCCTATGAAAGCAATTCCAGGCAAGGCAATTCCAGGCAATCACTGGCAAGAAAATTTCGGGCAATTCCAGGCAAGTAAATTTAAGTCAAGTCTACTCCAGGCATTTCCAGGTAAGATAATTCAAAGCAAGGCAATTCCAGGAAAAAGAATTCAAGGAATATCCAGACAAGGCAATTTTAAGCAAGGCAATTTTTGGCAAGGCAATTCTAGGCAATTCCAGTCAAGGGATTTTCAGTCAAGGAAGTTCCAGGCATTTTCAGCCAAGACAATTCCAAAAAAGGCAATTCCAGGCAATTTCAGGTAAGGCAATTCCAAGCAGGGCAATTCCAGACAATTTTAGAAAATGCAATTCCAGGAAAGCCATTTAAAGGCAATTCCAATAAAGGCAATAAAAGGAAAAGCAATTTCAGGCAATTCCAGGCAAGACAATTCCAAACAAGTCAATTTCAGGCAAGGCAATTTCAGGCAATTTCAGGCAAGGAAATTCCAGGGAATTCCAGACAAGAAAATTTTAGGCAATTCCCGGCAATGCAATTCCAGGCATAGCAATTCCAGAGAAAAAAATTTCAGGTAAAGAAATTCCAGGCAATTCCAGTACGGCAATTCCAGGCAAGGCAACTCCAGATAATTCCACTCAAAGCTATTTCAAATAATTTGAATCCAGGCAAATCCAGGCAAGGCAATTATATAAGCCAAGGCAAGTATTTCAGTAAGGGAAAGGCAAGGCAATTTCAGTCAAAGCAAGGCAAGGCAAGGCAAGGCAATACCAGGCAAGACAGGGCAAGGCAAGGCAACTTCAGGCAAGCAATTCTTGGCAATTTTAGGAAAGACAATACCAGGCAATTCCAGGCAAGTGAATTCCAGTTAAGGCAATTCCAAGCAAGACAATTCCAGGCAAGGCAATTTCTGGCAAGGCAATTACAGTCAATGCCATTCCAGGCAATTCCTGGCAATTCCAAGCAAATAAAAAAATTGCAGGCAAGGCAATTTCAGGAAATTCCAGACAAGAATAGGCAAGGCAAGTAATACCAGGCAAGGAAATTTTATGCAATTTCAGGCAAGAAAACTACAGCCAATTCCAGAAAAGGCTATTCCAGGAAAGGCAGATCCACGCAATTCAATCAAGGCAATAACAAGCAAAGAAATTCCAGGAAATTTCAGGCCAGGCAATTTCAGGCAAGGCAATTTAATGCAAGGGATGACAAGAAATTTCAGACAAGGCAATTTTAGACAAGGCATTTTCAGGCAATTCCAGGAAAGGCAATTTCTGGCAAGGCAAATCTAAGAAAAAGAATTTCAGGCAATTTCAGGCAAGGCAATTTCTGACAAGTCTATTCCAAGAAATTACAGACAGAGCAATTACCTGCAAGGCAATTCCAGGCAATTCCAGGCAAGGCAATTCCAGACAATTTTTGACAAGACAATTCCAGACAAAAGAATTCCACGCAAGAAAATTTCAGGCTATCCCAAGCATGGGAATTGCAGGCTATTCCAGGTAAGGCAATTCCGGGCAAGAAAATTTCAGGCAGTTTCAGGCAAGGCAATACAAGGCAAGGCAATTATAGGCAACTCCAGAAAAGTCAATTCCAGGCAAGGCAATTCCAGACAAATCCACGCAAGTCAATTCCAGGCAAAACATTTCCAGGTAATTACAGGCAAAGCAATTCCAGTCAAGAAAATTCCACACAATGTAATTCCAGGCTATTCCAGGCAAGACAATTTTAGACAAGGATATTCCACGCAGGAAATTTATGCAAGGCAATTGCAGGCTATTTCAGGCAAGGCAATTGCAGGCAAAGCTATTCTAGGCAACTCCAGGCAAGTCAATTAGAGGCAAGGCAATTCCAGAAAATACCACACAAGTCAATTAGAGGCAAGGCATTTCCAGGCAATTCCAGGCAAAGCAATTCCAGGCAAGAAAATTCTACACAATGTAATTCCAGGCTATTTTAAACAACACAATTCCAGGCAAGGACATTTCAGGCAGTTCCAGGCAAGGCAATTTCAACAAGGCAATTGTGGGCAACTCCAGTAAGGCAATTCCAAGCAAGGCAATTCCAGGAAATTCCACGCATGTCAATTCCAGTCAAGGCATTTTCAGGCAATTCCAGGCAAGGCAATTTTAGGTAAGGCAATTTCAGGCAAGACAATTCATTGCAAGAGAATTTCAGGAAAGGCAATCCCAGGCAAGTCAAGGTAAGAAAATTTTTGGCAAGGCAATTCCCGGCAATTCCAGGCAAGGCAAATTCAGGCAAAGCAGTTCCAGGCAATTCCAGGCAAGGAAATTTCAGGCAATCCCAGGCAAGGCAATACCAGGCAAGGCAATTGCAGGCATACTAATTTCTGGCAAGGCAATTCCAGGAGAGTCTAGGTAAAGTAATTTAAGGCAAGAAAACTTTCAGCAATTTCAGGCAAGGCAATTTTTGGCAATGCAATTCCAGGCAATTCCAGGCAAGGCAATTCCTGGCAAGGGAATTTCAGGCAATTCTAGACAAGGCAATTCCGTGCAAGGCAACATTAGGGAAGGCCACTCTAGGCAATTCCAGGCAAGGCAATTTCAGTCAAAGCAGTTCCAGCCAATTCCTGGCAAGGCAATTTCATGCAAAGAAATTCCAGGCCATTCCATTCATGGCAATTTCAAGCAAGGCAATTTCAGGCAAGGCAATTCCATGAAAGGCAATTAAACGCAATTCCAAAAAAGGCAATTCCAGGCAAGGCAATTCCTGGCAACTTCAGGTAAGGCAATTCCAGACAATTTCTAGCAAGGAAATCCAGGCAACGCATTTCAAAAAAATTTCCAGGCAAGGAAATTCCAGGCAAGACAATTTCAGGCAATTCAAGACAAGGAAATTTTTGGCAAGGCAATTCCAGGCAGTTTCAGGAAAAGCAATTCCAGGCAAGGCAATTTCAGGCAATACCAAGCAAGACAATTCCAGGCAATTCCAGGAAAGAAAATTCCAGGCAAGGCAAATCCAGGCACTTCCAGGCAAGGGAGTTTCAGGCAAGGCAATTCCATGCAATTTCAGGCCAGGCAATTCCTGGAAAGGCAATTTTAGGCAATTCCAGGAAAGGCAATTCAAGACAAAGCAATTCCAGGCAAGAAAATTAAAAACAATTTCAGCCAAGGCAATTCCAATCAAGGCAATTTTAGGAAAGGCGATTCTAGGCAATTCCAGGCAAGGCAATTTCAGTGAAGGAAATTCCACAAAATTTTAGGCAAAACAAATAATGGCAATGGAAGTCCAGACAATTCCAGGGAAGCCAATTTCAGGCAAGGCAACTCCATGCATGGTAATTCTAGGCCATTCCAGACCAGGCAATTCCAGGCAAGGAAATTCCAGGCAAAACAATTTAAGGCAAACCTATTCCAAAAAATTCCAGGAAAGGCAATTCCTGGCAAGGCAATTTTAGGCAAGGCAATTCCAGGCCAATCCAGGCAAGACAATTCCAGGCAAGAAAATTTCAAGGAATTCCAGCCAAGGAAATTCCAGGCAAGGCAACTCCAGGCACTTTCAGACAAGGCAATTTTAGCCAAGGCAATTCCACGCAATTCCATGTAATTCCATGTAAGCCAATTTTTGGCAAAGCAATTCCAGGCAATTCCAGGAAAGGGGATTCCAGGCAACGGAATTTCAGGCAATTCTAGACAAGGCAATTCCAGGCAAAGCCATTCTAGGCAATTCCAGGCAAAGCAATTTCAGTCAAAAAATTTCCAGCCAATTTCAAGCAAGGCAATTCCATGCAAAGCAATTCCAGGCCATTCCAGGCACAGCAATTCCAAGCAAGGCAATTGCAGGCAAGTCAATTCCATGATAGGCAATTAAACGCAATTCCAAGAAAAACAATTCCAGACAAGGCAATTCCTGGCAACTCCAGGTAAGGTATTTACAGGCAAGGAAATTCATGTAAGGCATTTCCAAAAAATTCCAGGCAAGGGAATTCCAGGCAAGTCAATTTCAGGCAATTCAAGGCAAGGCAATTTTTGGCAAGGCAATTCCAGGCAATTTCAGGAAAAGCAATTACAGGAAAGGCAATTTCAGGAAATACCAGGCAAGGCACTTCCAGGCAAGGATAGTTCAGGCAATTCCATTCAAGTCAATTCCAGGCAAAGCATTTCCAGGCAATTACATGGGAAACAATTAAATGCAAAAAATTCCACACAATGTCATTCCAGGCTATTCCAAGCAAGGCAATTCCAGGAAAAGAAATTTCAGTCAAATCCAGGAAATGCAATTCCAGGTAATGCAATTCTAGGAAACTCCTGGGATGGCAATTCCAGTCAAGAAAATTCCAGGCAATTCCATGGAAGTCAATTCCAGTCATGACATTTCCAGACAATTCCAGGCAAGGCAATTACAGGTAAGGTAATATCAGGCAATTCCAGGCAAGGTAATACCAGGCAAGGCAATTTCAGGCAAGGGAATTCCTGGCAATTGCAGTCAAGACAACTCCAAGCAAAGCACTTAAAGGCAATGTTAAGAAAGGCAATTCCATGGAATTCCAGTCAAGGCTATTCCAAACACAAGAATTCTTTGCAATTTCAGGCAAGGAAAATCTAGTCAAGGGAATTCCACAAAATTCAAGGCAAAACAATTAATGGCAATGGAATTCCAGAAAATTTCAGGCAAGCCATTACATGCAAGGCAACACCAGGCAAGGTAATTCCAGGCCATTCCAGACCAGGCAACTACAGGCAAGGCAATTCCAGTCAAGACAATTGCAGGCAAAAGTATTTCAGGAAATTCCAGAAAAGGCAATACCTGGCAAGATAATTTTAGAAAAGGCAGTTCCAGACCAATCCAAAGAAGTCAATTCCAGGCAAGAAAATTTCAAACAATTCCAGCCAAGGAAATTCCAGGCAAGGCAACTCCAGGCAATTCCAGGCAAAGCAATTTCAGACAAGGCAATCACACGCAAGGCAATTTTTGGCAACGCAATTCCAGGCAAGACAATTCCAGGCATGGAAATTCCAGTCAAGGGAATTTCAGGCAATTTTAGGCAAGGCCATTCCAGGCAAGGCAATTTTAGGCAAGGCAATTCTTGGTAATTCCAGGCAAGGTAATTTTAGTCAAAGAAGTTCCAGCCAATTCCAGGCAAGGCAATTACAGTCAAGAAAATTCCAGGCAATTCCAGGCAAGGAAATTTCTGGAAAGGCAACTCCAGGCACTTCTAGACAAAAAAATTTAAGGCAAGACCATTCCAGGCAAGGAAATTACAGGCAATTTCAGCCAAGGCCATTCCAATCAAGGTAATTTTAGGCCAGGCAATTCTAGACAATTCAATGCAAGGCAATTCCAGTGAAAGAAATTCCAGGCAAATGCAGGCAAGGCAACTCCAGGCAAGGCAATTCTAGGCAATCACTGGAAGAAAAATTCCTGGCAATTCCAGGCAAATAAATTGAAGGCAAGGCTACTGCAAGCAATTCCAGGAAAGGTAAATTCAGGCAAAACAATTTCAGGCAAAAGAATTCAAGGCAATTACAAACAAGGTAATTTCGAACAAGGCAATTTTAGGCAATTCCTAGCAAGGAATTTCAGTCAAAGAAGTTCCAGGCATTTCTAGCCAAGGCAAATCCAGGTAAAGCAATTCCAGTGAATTCCAAGTAAGGCAATTTCAAGCAAGGCAATTCCAGGCAAGGCAATTTTGGGCAATTCCAGGTAAGGCAATTCTAGGCAATTCAAAACAAGGCAATTCCAGGCAATTCCTGGCAATGGAATTCCAGGAATGGCTGTTCCAGAAAAGAAAATTCCAAGTAAGAAAATTCCAGGTAATTCAAGCATGGCAATTCCAGGCAAGGCAACTTCAGACAATTCCACTCAAGGCAATTTTAGGCAACTCGAATCAAGGCAAATCCAGGCAAGGATATTATTTCAGGCAAGGCAAGGGAAGGCAGGACAGTTCCAGGCAAAGCAAGGCAAGGCAATTCCAGGCAATGCAGGCTAAGGAAATGCAACTCCAGGCAAGCAATTACAGGCAATTCTAGAAAAGGCAATGCCAGGCAATTCCAGACAAGAAAATATCAGTTAAGAAAATTTCAGGCAAGGCAATTGGAGTCAATGCAATTTCATGCAATTCTGGAAAAATCAATTCCAGGAAATGCAATTTCAGAGAAATCAATTCCAGGCAAGAAAAGGCAAGGCAAGGCAATTCCAGGCAAGAGAATTTCAGGCAATTCCAGGTAAGGCAACTCCAGGCTATTCCAGGCAAGGCAATTCCAGGCAAGGCAATTTCACACAATTTCAGGCAAGGCAATAACTGGCAAAAAATTTCAGGCAATTCTAGGCCAGGCAATTACAGGCAAGGCAATTACAGGCAAAACATTACAAGCAATTCCAGACAAGGCAATTCCAGACAAGGCAATTTCAGGCAATCCGAAGAAAGGCAATTCCTGGCAAGGCAATTCTAGGCAAGGCAATTTTAGGCAATTCCAAACAAGGGAATTCCAGACAAATCTATTCCAATAAATTGCAGGCAAGGCAATTAACTGCAAGGTAATTTCAGGAAATTCTGGGCATGGCAAATCCAGGCAAGGCAATTTCTGGCAATTCCAGACCAGACAATTACAGGCAAAAGAATTCCACACAAGAAAATTACATGCAAGGCAATTGCAGGCTATTCCAGGAAAGGCAATTGCAGGCAATTTGAGGCAAAGAAATTTCAGGCAAGGAAATTTCAGGCAGTTCTAGGCAAGGCAATTCTAGGCAACTCAAAGCAAGGCAATTCCAGGCAATTCAAAAAAGTCCATTCCAGGCAAGGCATTTCCAGGCAATTACAGGCAAAGCAATTCCAGGCAAGAAAATTTCACACTATGTAATTCCAGCTATTTTAGGCAAGGCAATTCCACACAAGAAAATTCCACGCAGGACAATTGCAGGCTATTTTAGGAAAGGCTATTGCAGGCTATTCTACGCAAGGAAACATTAGGAAAAATATTTCAGGCAATACCAGGCAAGGCAATACCTGGCAAGGAAATTCTAGGCAACTCCAGGCAATGCAATTCCAGGCAATACCACACAAGTCATTTTCAGGCAAGGCATTTCCAGGCAATTACAGGCAAAGCAATTCCAGGCAAGAAAATTCTACACAATGTAATTCCAGGCTATTCCAAGCAATGCAATTTCCAGCAAGAATATTCAGGCAGTTTCAGGGAACACAATTCAAGGCAAGGCAATTCTAGGCAATTCCAGGAAGACAATACCAGGCAAGGCACTTCCAGGAAATTCCACACAAGTCAAATTCGGTCAAGGAATTTCCAGGCAATTGCAGGCAAGGAAATTCCAGGCAAGAAAATTCATTGCAAGGCAATTTCAGGAAAGGCAATTCCAGGCAAGTCCAGGTAAGGCAATTTCAGGCAAGGCTATTCCCAGCAATTCCAGGCAGGGCAATACCAGTCAAAGCAGTTCCAGGCAATTCCAGGCAAGGAAATTCCAGGGAAGAAAATTCCAGGCAAGGAAATATGAGGCAAGAAAATTTCAGGCAAGCTAATTTCTGGCAAGGCAATTTCAGGCAAGGTAATTCCAGGCAAGTCCAGGTAAGGCAATTTCAGACAAGGGAATGTCCTGCAATTGCAGGCAAGGCAAATCCAAGCAAAGCACATAAAGGCAATTTTAGGCAAGACAATTCCAGGCAATTTTAGGCAAGGCTATTCCAAACAAAGGAATTCTAGGCAATTGCAGGCAAGGCAAATCCAGTCAAGGTAATTCCACGAAACTCAAGGCAAAACAATTAATGCTAAAGGAACTCCAGACAATTTCAGGCAAGCCTATTTCAGGCAAAGCAACTCCAAGCAAGATAATTCCAGGCCATTTCAGACCAGGCAACTCTAGGCAAGGCAATTCCAGGCAAGACAACTCGAAGCAAAACTATTCCAGGAAATTCTGAGAGTGGCAATTCCTATCAAGGCAATTTTAGGCAAGGCAATTCCAGGCCAATCCAAGCAAGAAAATTCCAGGCAAGGAACTCCAGTCAAGAAAACTCCAGGCATTTCCAGGCAAGGCAATTTTAGTCAATGCAATTTCACACAATTTTATGCAAGGCAATTTTTGGCAACGCAATTTCATGCAATTCCATGCAAGGCAATTTCTAGCAAGGGAATTTCAGGCAATTCTAGACAAGGCAATTCCAAGCAAGGCAATTTTAGGCAAGGCCATTTTAGGAAATTCCAGGCAATGCAATTTTAGTCAAAGCTGTTTCAGCCAATTTCAAGCAAGGCAATTCCATGCAAAGAAATTCCAGGTCATTCCAGGCACGGCAATTCTAGGCAAGGCAATTCCAGAGAAGACAGTTTTATGCAAAACTATTCCAGGAAATTCGAGGAAAGATAATTCCTGGCAAGGCAATTTTAGGCCAGAAAATTCCATGCCAATCTAGGCAAGGCAATTCCAGGCACAAAAATTACAAACATTTTCAGCCAAGGAAATTCCAGGCAAGGCAACTCAAGGGTATTCCAAGAAAGGCAATTTTAGTCAAGAAAATTCCAGGAAATTTGAGGCAAGGCAATTTTTGGCAAGGCAATTCCATGCAATTTCAGAAAAAGCATTTCCAGGCATGGCAATTTCAGGCAATACCAGGCAGGGAAATTCCAGGCAAGGCAACTCCATGAAAGCCCAGGTGAAGCCATTCCCGGAAAGGCAATTCCAGGCAATACCAGGCAAGGCAATTCAACGCCAAACAATTCCAGACAAGAAAATTAAATGCAATTCCAGCCAAAGCAATTGAAATCAAGGCAATTTTAGGAAAGGCGATTCTAGGCAATTCCAGGCAAGGCAATTCCAGTGAAAGCAATTCCAGGCAATTCCAGGTAAGGCAATTTTAAGCAAGGCAATTACAGTCAATTCTAGAAAAGGCAACTACAGGCAAGGCAATTAAAGGCAAGTCTAAAAAAGGAAATCCCAAGAAAGGCAATTTCAGGCAAATCCAGGCAAGGCAATTCCAGGCAAGGCAATCCCATACATATTCAGCCAAGGCAATTCCAGGACAAAAAATTTCAGGCAATTACAGAAAAGGCAATTCCAGGAAAGGCAATTACAGAAAAGGCAATTATAACAAATTCCAAACAAGGCAATTCCAGGCAAGGCAACGCAAGGCAATTCCAGGCAAGGGTATTCCAGGCAAAACAATTCCAGGAAACTCGAGGCAAAGCAATTATAGGCATGGAAATTGTAGGCACTTCCAAGCAAGGCAATTGCAGGCAAGGTAATTCCAGACAATTCCAGGCAAGTCAATTACATGCATGGCAATTCTAGGCAATTCCAGGCAAGGCAATCCCAGGCAAGACAATTCCAGTCAATTCCAAGTAAGGCAAATTGAGGCAATTCCAGGAAAGCCAAATAAGCACAAGGCAATTCCATGCAAAACATTTTTATGCAAGGTAATTCCAAAATCTTCCAGGAAAGGCAATTTCTGGCAAGGTAACTCCAGGATATTCCAGGCAAGGAAATTCCAGGCAATTCCATGCAAAGCAAGACAATTCCAGGCAAGGGAATTTCAGATAATTCCAGGCAAGGCAACTCCATACAATTCCAGGCCAGGTGATTCCAGGCAAGGCAATGCTACACAATTCCAGGCAAGGCAATAACTGGCAAAAAAATTTCAGGCAATTTCAGGCCAGGCAATTCCAGGCCAGAAAGTTTCAGGCAAAGCAATTTCAGGCAAGGGATTACAAGCGATTAAAGACAAGGCAATTCCAGACAAGGCAATTCCTGGCAAATCTATTCTAGGCAAGGCAGTTTCAGGCAATTAGAGGCAAGGCAATTTCAGACAAGTCTATTTCCAAAAATTGCAGGCAATTCCAGGCATGGCAATTCCAGGCAAGGCAATTCCTGACAATTCCGGACATGGAAATACCCCACAAGGCAATTGCAGGCTATAGCAGGCAAGGCAATTGCAGGTTATTCAGGCAAGGTAATACCAGGCAAACATATTTCAGGCAGTTCCAAGCAAGGCAATACCAGGCAAGGCAATTCTAGGCAACTCCAGGCAAGGCAATTTTAGACAATTACACGCAAGTCAATTCCAGGCAAGGGATTTCCAGGCAGTTACAGGCAAAGCAATTCCAGGCAAGAAAATTCCACACAATGCAATTCCAGGCTATTCCAGGCAGGTCAATTCCAGGCAAAGAAATTCCATGCAAGAAAATTCTATGGAAGGCAATTGCTAGTTATTCCAGGCAAGGCAATTTCAGGCAAAGCAATTTCAGGCAGTTCAAGGCAAGGCAATTCCAGTCAAGGCAATTCTAGGCAACTCCAGGCAAGACAATTCCAGGCAAGACAATTTCAGGCAGATCCAGGCAAGGCAATTCCAGGCAAGGCAATTCTAGGCAACTCCTGTGATGGCAATTCCAGGGAAGGCAATTCCAGGCAATTCCAGGCAAGGCAATTACAGGCAAAAGAATTCTAGACAATTCCAGGCAAAGCAATACCAGGCAAAACAATTTCAGGCAAGCTAAGTTCTGGCAAGGCAATTCCAGGCAAGGTAATTCCAGGAAAGTCCAGGTAAGGCAATTTCAGGCAAGGGAATTCCTGGCAATTGCAGTTAAGGCAAGTCCAAGCAAAGCACTTAAAAGCATTTTCAGGCCAGGCAATTCAATGCAATTCCAGCAAGGCTATTCCAAACAAGAAAATTCTAGGCAATTGCAGGCAAGGCAAATCCAGTCAAGGCAATTCCATGAAGTTCAAGACAAAACAATTAATGGCAAAAGAATTCCAGAAAATTCCAGGCAAGCCAATTTCAGGCAAGGCAACTCCAGGCAAAATAATTCCAGGTCATTGTGGACCAGACAATTTTAGGCAAGGCAATTCCAGGCAAGACAAATCTAGGCCAAACTCTTCCAAAAAATTGCAGGAAAAGCAAATCCTGGCAAGGTAATTTTAGGCAAGGCAATTCCAGGCCAATCCAGGCAAGGCAATTCCAGGAAAGAAAATTTCAAACAATTTCAGTAAGAAAATTCCAGGCAAGGCAACTCCAGGCAATTCCAGACAAAGCAATTTTACTCACTTCCAAGCAAGGCAAGTTTTGGCAACGCAATTCCAGGCAATTTCAGGCAAGGCAATTCCAGGCAAGAAAATTCCAGGCAAAAGAATTTCAGGCAATTCCAGTCAAGGCATTTCCAGGCAATTCCAGGCAAGGCAATTCCAGGTAAGGCAATTCCAGGCAAGTCAATTTTAGGCAAAAAAATTCACTGCAAGGCAATTTCAGGAAAGGCAAATTTAGGCAAGTCCAGGTAATGCAATTTCAGGAAAGGCCATCCCTGGCAACTCCAGGCAAGGCAATTCCAGGCAAAGCAGTTCCAGACAATTCCAGGCACAGCAATTTCAGGCAAAAGAATTCCAGGCAATTACAGGCAAGGCAATTCCAGACAAGGTAATTCTAGGCAAGGCTATTACAGGCAAGGAAATACATTGCAAGGAAATTCCACGAAAGGCAATTCCAGGCAATTCCAGGCAAGGCAATTTCAGGCAATTTCAGAAAAGGCTATCACAAGCAAGGCAATTATAGGCAATTTCAGGCAATGCAAATCCAGTCAAGGCAATTCCACAAATTGAAAGGGAAAACAATTCCTGGCAACGGAATTCAAAGCAATTTGAGGCATGGCAATTAAAGGCAATGCAACTCCAGACAATTCCACTCAAAACAATTCCATACAATCTGAATCAAGGCACATCCAGGCAAGGCAAGGCAAGGCAATTATTTCAGGAAATGGAAGGCATGGCAATACCAGGCAAAACAAAGCAAGGCAAGGCAAGACCATTCCAGTAAAGGCAAGGCAAGGCAAGGCAAGGCAAGGCAACTCCAGGCAAACAGATCCAGGTAATTCTAGGCAAAGCAATACCAGGCAATTCCAATCAAGTGAATTCCAGTCAGGGCAATTTACGACAAGGCAATTCCACACAAGGTAATTCCAGGCGAGGCAATTCCAGGCAAGGGAATTACAGTCAATGCAATTCCAGGCAATTCAAAGCAAAACAATTCCACGCAAGGCAATTTCAGGCAATTCCAGGCAAGTAAAGGCAAGGCAAGGCTAGTCCAGGAAAGGGAATTTCAGGCAATTCCAGGCAAGGCAAATCCAGAAAATTCCAGGCACGGCAATTCCAAGCAATTCCAGGCAAGTCAAATCCTGGCAAAGCAATTCCAGTCAATTCCTGGCCAGGCAATTCCAGGCAAGGAAATTATAAGCAATTTCAGACAAGACAATTTTAGAGAAGGCAATTTCAAGCAATTCCAATAAAGGCAATTCCTGACAAGGCAAACCTAGGCAAGGCAATTTCAGGCAATGCCAGGCAAGGCAATACCAGACAAGTCTACTGTAAGAAATTCCTGGAAAAGCAACTACTGGCAAGGCAATTCCAGGCAATTCCAGGCAAGGCAATTTTAGGCAACACAAAACAAGGCAAGGCAAGACAATTAAAACCAAGGTAATTGCAGGAAATTCTATGCAAGGCAATACCAGGCGATTGTTAGTAAGGCAATAACAGGCAATTCCAAGCAAGTGAATTTCAAGTAATTCAATTTGAGGCAAGGCAATTCCACGAAAGTCAATTAAAGGCAATGCAATTCCAGGCAAGGCAATTTCAGGCAAAACAATTTCAGGCGAGACAATTCCAGTCAATACCAGGCCAGGTAATTCCAGACAGGAAAAGGCAAAGCAAGGCAATTTCAGGCAAGGCCATTCCAGACAGGACAATTCGAGGCAATTCCAGGCAAGGCAATTTCAGGCAAGGAAATTTCAGGCCGTTCCAGGCTATGCAATTCCAGGCAAAACAACTTCTGGCAATTCCAAGAAAGGCAATTTCAGGCAAGGGAATTCCAGACAAGACAATTACAGGCAATTCCAAGCAAGGCAATTACAGGCAAGTAATTTCCAGGCAATGCCTGCCAAGGCAATTCCAGGCAAGTCATATTTAGGCAATGCCTGGCAAGGCAATTCCAAGCAATTTCAGGCAAGGCAATTTCAGGCAAAACAATTTCAGGCAAGGAAATTCGAGGCAAGGCAATTCCAGGAAATAAAGGAAAAAAAATTCCAGGCATTTCCAGGCAAGTCAATTCTAGGCAAACAGTTCCATGCAATTGCAGGCAAGGTAATTCCAGGCAATAAAATTCCAGGCAATTTCAGGAAAGGCAATTTCAGGCAAGTAAATTTCTGGCAAGGCAATTCCAGGCAAGACAATTCCAGACAAGTCCATTTAAGGCAATTTCAGGAAAGGCAATTTTCGAATAATTTATTCAAGGCAACTCCAAGAAAAGGACTCCCAGGCAATACCAGTAATGCAATTCCAGGCAATTCCAGGCAAGGCAATTTCTAGCAAGGCAATTTCAGGCAATTATAAAAAAGGCAATTCCACGCAATTTATGGCAAAACAATTTCTGGCAATGGAATTTCAGGCAATTCCAGGCAAGCCAATTTGAGGCAAGGCAATTTCAGGAGCGGGAATTCCAGGATATTGCAGACCAGGCAATTCCAAGCTAGGCAGTTTCAGGCAAGGAAATTCCAGGCAAGCATTTCCAGAAGAAACAATTCCTGGCAAAGCAATTTTAGGCAAGGCAATTCCAGACAATTCCAGGCAAGACAATTTTAGGCAAGGCAATTTCAGGAAATTCGAGGAAAGAATATTTTAGGCAAGTCAACTCCAGGCAATTCCAGGCAAGGCGATTTGAAAAAAGCCAATTTCAGGCAAAACAATTTTTGACAAAGCAATTCCAGGCAAATCGAGGTAAGCCAATTTCAGGCAAGGCAACTGCATGCAAGGGAATTTCAAGCCATTCCAGACCAGGCAATTCCAAGCAAGGCAATTTTAGGTAATACCATTCTATGCAATTTTAGGAAAGGCAATTCCAGTCAAACCAGTTCTAGGAAATTTCAGGCAAAGTAATTCCAGGCGAGGCAATTCCAGAAAACTCCAGGCAAAAAAGCTCCATGCAACTCCAGGCAATGAAATTCCAGGAAAAGCTAATCTCAGCAATTTTAGTTAAGAAAATTCCACACAATTTCAAACAAGGCAATTCCTGGCAACACAATTTCAGGCAGTTCCAGGCAAGGCAATTCAGGCAAGGCAATTCTACGCAAGGGAAATCCAGGCAATTCCATATATGGCAATTCCAAGCAAGGCAATTTTAGGCAAAATAAGAAAAGGCAATTTTTGTCAAAAATTTCCTGGCAATTCCAGGCAAGGCAATTCCAGGCAAGGCAATTCCAGGCAAGGCAATTCCAAGCAAGGCAATTCCAGGCAGCTCCAGGAAAGGCAATTCCAGGAAAGCCAATTCCAGGCAAGGCAATTACAGACAATTTCAGACAAGGCAATTTCAGGCAAGGCAATTGCAGACAAGGCAATTTTAGGCAAGCTAATTTCTGGCAAGGAAATTTCAGGCAAGGTAATTGCAGGTAATTCCGGATAATGCAATTTTAGGCAAGGGAATTCCCGACAAATCCAGGTAAAACAATTCCTAGCAGAGCACTTAAAGGGAATTCTGGGCAAGGCAATTTCAGGCAATTCCAGGCAAGGCTATTCCAAGCAAGGCAATTCTAGGCAATTTCAGTCAAAGCAAATCCAGTCAAGGAAATTCCACGAAATTCAAGGCATAACAATTTTTGGCAACAGAATTCCAGGCAATACCAGGCAAGACAACTCTAGGCAAGGTAACTCCAGGCCACTCCTGACTAAGCAATTTCAGGCAAGGCAATTCCAGGCAAAAGAATTCCAGAAAAAGCAATTCCAGGTAATTCGAGGAAAGGCAATTCCTGGCAAGGCAATTTTAGTCAAAGCAATTCTAAAACATTCCAAAAAAACACAATTCCAGGCAAGAAAATTGCAGGCAATTCCAGCCAAGAAAATTCAAAGCAAGGCAACTACAGGCAATTCCAGGCAAGGCAATTCCAAGCAATTCCACACAAGGCAATTTTTGGCATTACAATTTCAGAAAATTTTAGGCAAGGCAATTCCAGGCATTGCAATTCCAGGCAATGGTATTCCAGACAATTCCACTCAAGGCAATTCAAGTCAAGGCAATTCAAGTCAAGGCAATTCAAGGCAATTTCCTTCAAGGCAATTTCAGGCAAGGAATTTGAGTCAAGGCAATTACAGTCAATTTCAGGCAATTCCAGGCAAGGCAATTCCAGAAAATCACTGGCAAACCAATTCTAGGCAAAAGAAAGAAAAACAAGGCAATTCCAGGCAAGGCAATTCCAGACAAGGCAATTCCAGGCAATGCAATTGCAGGCAAGGCAATTTCAGGCAATTCCATACAAGGCAACTTCAGCGAAGGCAATTCCAGGCAATTCTAGGCAATGCAATCCAGGCAAGGCACTTTCGGGCAAGGGAATTTCAGGCAAATCAAGTCCAGGCAATTTGAGGAGAGGCAATTTTTGGGAAGGCAATTCCAGGCCATTCCAGAAAAAGCAATTCCAGGCAAGGCTATTCCAGGCAATTCCAGGCAGGACAATTTCAGGCAAGGCAATTTCAGGTAATTCCAGGAGAGGCAACTCCAGGAAATTCTAGGCAAGGCAAATCAAGGCAATTTCAGGCAAGGTAATTCCAGGCAAGGCAATCCACGCAATTCCAGACAAGGCAATTCCTAGCAAAATAATTCAAAGTCAATTTCAGACAAGGCAATTCTATACATTTCCAGCCAAGGCAATTCCAGGCAAAAAATTCCAGGCAATACCAGGCAAGACAATTCCAGGCAAGACAATTCCAGACAAGGCAATTACAGGCAATTCCAAGCAAGGAAATTCCAGAAAAGGCAATTCAAAAAAATTCCAGGCAAGGTTATTCTAGACAAAATAATTCCAGACAATTCCAGGCAAGGCAATTCTAGGCATGACAATTGCAGGCAACTCTAGGCAAAACAATTTCATACATGGCAGTTCCTGGCAATTCCAGGCAAGACAATTCCAAGCAAGGCAATTACAAGTAATTTCAGGTAACGTAATTCTAGGCAATTCCAGGAAAATCAAATCAGTGCAAAACAATTCCAGGCAAAACAATACTATGCAAAACAGTTTCAAAAATTTCAGGCAAGGCAATTTTAGGCAAGGCAATTCCAAGCAAGGCATTTACAGGCAACTCCAGGCAAGGAAATTCCAGTTAAGCTAATTTAGGGAAAGTCCATGCAATTCAATTTCAAGCAAGGAAATTTCAGGCTATTCCAGGAGAAAGAATACCGGGCAATGCTATTCCAGGCAATTCCATGCAAGGCAATTCCAGGCAATGAAATTCTAGGCAAGGCAACCCTAGGCAAGGCAAATCCAGGCAATTTCAGGTGAAGCAATTTTTGGCAATGCAATTTTAGGCAGGGAATTCCAGCTAAGTCAATTCCAGTAAAGGGAATTCCACGAAACCCCAGACAATTTCAAGAAAGACAAATCCTGGCAAGGCAATTACAGGAAAAAGAAGTCCAGGCGATTCCAGACAAGGATATTCTATGCAAGGCAATTTTAGTCAATTCCAGGCAAGGAAATTCCAAAAATTTCCATGCAAGGCAATTCCAGAAAATTCCAAGCAAGGGAAATCCAGGCAAGGTAATTTCAGACTACTGCAGGCAAGGCAATTCCAGGCAAGGCAACTCCAGGCAAGGAAATTCCAGGCAAGACAATTTGAGGCAATTCCAAGGAAGGCAATTTCAGGAACGGCAATTCCAGGCAATTCCAGGCATGGCAATTTTAATCGAGGCAAATCCAGGAAATTCTGGGCAAGGTAACTGCAGGCAATTCCAGGAAAGGCAATTCTAGGCAAGGCTATTTCACACAATTCCAAGCAACGAAATATCTGACAGCATACTTCCAGGCCAGACAATTACAAACAAGCTAATTCCAGGCAAGACAATTCAAAGCAATTCCAGGCAAAGCAATTCCAGGCAAGGAAACCTCAGGCAATTTCAGGCAAGGCAATTCCTGGTAATACAATTCCAGGCTATTCCAGGCAAGGCCATTTCAGGCAAGGAAACTCCAGATAATTCCAGTCAAGGCAATTCCAGGAAAGGCCATACCTGTCAATGCAATTTCAGACAATTCCAGGCCACGCAATCCAGGGCAGGCAATTTACAAAGTAAATTCAAAAAATTACAGAAAAGGCAATTTTCGGCAAGGCAATCCAAGGCAATTTCAACCATAGCAATCCAGGCAAGGCAAGACCAGGCAATTCAAGGCAAGGCAATTTCAGCAAGAAAATTTCAGGCAACGAATTACATGCAAGGCAACTCCAGGCGATTCCCAGCCAGGCAATTTTAGGCAAGAATATTTCAGGCAGTTTTAGGCAAGGCGATTCCAAACAAGGCAATTCTAGGCAATTCCAGGCAAAGCAATCCAAGCCAAAGCAATTCCATGCAATTTCATGAAAGTCAATTTCAGACAAGGCATTTCCAGGCAGTTACAAGCAAAGAAATTTAAGGCAATTTCTGGCAAAACAATTTCAGGCAAGGCAATTTCAGGCAATTCCAGGCAAGGCAATTCCAGACAAAAATCTTCCAGGCCAGGAAATTCCACGCAAGAAAATTTCAAGCAATTTCAGGCAAGTCAATTTCAGGAATGGCAACTCCAGAAAATTCCACGTAGTGCAATTTCAGGCAATTCCAATCAAGGTAATTCTAGGTAAGGCAATTAGTCCTGCAAGGCAATTATTTGAGGCAAGGCAAAGAAAGGCAAGTCAATTCCAAACAAAGCAAGGCAAAACAAGGTAAGTCAAGGCAATTTCACGCAAGTCAAGGCGAGGCAAGGCAATTCCATGCAAGGGAATTTCAGGCAAGGCAATTCCAGGCAATTTTAGGCAAGGCAATTCCAGAAAAAAAGAAAGAAAAACAAGGCAATTTCAGGCAAGGCAATTCCAGACAAGGTAATTCCAGGCAATTCCAAGCAATGCAATTCAAGGCAAAACAATTTCAGGAAATATCAGGCAAGGCAAATTCAGGCAAGGGAATTCCAGGAAATTCCAGGCAAGGCAATACTGGGAAGACATTTCTAGGCAATTTCAGGCAGGGAAATTCCAGGCAAGACGATTTCAGGTAAATCGAGGCAAGGCAACATTTGGTAAGGCAATTTCAGGCAATTCCCAATAAGGCAATTCCAGAAAAGGCAAATCCAGGGAATGCCTGGGAAGACAATTTCAGCCAATGCCATTTTAGGCAATCCCAGGCAAGGCTATTCCAGGCAATGCAATTCAACGCAATTTTAAGTAAGGCAATATCTGAAAATGCAATTATAGGCGATTCCATTCAAGCCAATTCCAGGCAATTCCAACTAAAGCAATTTCAGGCAAGGCAATTCCAAATAATTCCAGGCATGGCAATTCTAGGCAAGGCAATCCCAGGCAATTCCAGGCAAGGCAAATACAGGCAAGAAAATTCCAGGCAAGGAAATTCCATGCAAGGCAATTCCAATAATTCAAGGAGAGTCAATTTTAGGCAAGTCAACGCCAGACAATTCCAGGCAGTGCAATGTCAAGCAATTCCAAATATGTCAATTCCAGGCAAGGCAATTATTCCAGGCAAGGAAATGTAAGGCAATTATTCTAGGCAAGGGAAGGCAGTACATGCCAATTCCAGGCAAAGCAAGGTAAAACAAGGCAATTTAGGGCAAGGCAAGGCAATTCCAAAAAAGGCAATTCCAGGCAATGTTAGGCAAGGGAATACCAGGCAATTTCAGGCAAGTGAATTCCAGGAAAGGCAATTCAAGGCAAGGCAATTTCGGGCAATGCAATTTCAGGCAATGCAATTACAAACAAGGCAGTTACAGGCAATTACAGACAATTCCAGACAAGGCAACTCCAGGCAATTTTAGGCAAGACAATTTCAAGGAAAAGAAAGAAAAACAAAAAAATTTCCAGCAAGGCAATTTCAGACAAAAGAATTACAGGCTAGACAATTCCAGTCAAGTCAATTTCAGAAAATTTCAGGAAAGATAATTTCAGACAAAGCAATTTCATCCAAGGCAATTTTATCCAAAGCAATTCCAGGTAATTCCAGGCACAGAAATTTCAGGGAATGCATTTCAAGGCAATTTCTAGCAAGGCAATTGCAGGCAAGGCAATTCAGGAAAATCTCAGGCAAGGCAATTCCAGGCAAAGCAATTCGAGGCAATTCCAGCCAAGGCAATTCCACGAAATTCCAGGCAAGGCAATATCTGGATATGCAATTCTAGGCTATTCCAGGCAAGCCAATTCCAGGCAAGGCAAGTACAGGAAATTCCATGCAAAGCAATTCCAAAAAAGGTAATTCCAAAAAATTCCAGGCTAGTCAATTCCCAGCAATGTAATTTCAGAAAATTTCAGGCATGGCAATTCCAGGAAAGGCAATTTCATGCAATTCCAGGGAAGGCAATTACAGGCAAGAAAATTCAAGGAAAGGAAATTTCAATCAAGACAATTCCAGATAATTTTAGGCAAGGCAATTCTAGGCAAGTCAACCCTAGGAAATTCTAGGCAGTGCAATTTCAAGCAATTCCAAACATGTCAATTCGAGGCAAGGCAATTATTCCAGGCAAGGAAAGTTAAGGCAATTATTTTAGGCAAGACAAGGCAGGGCAAGCGAATTCAGGCAAAGCAAGGAAAAACAAGGCAAATCAAGAAAATTCCAGGAAAGGCAAGTCAAGAAGAGGCAATTTTAGGAAAGGCAATTTCAGGCAACTCTAGGCAACACAGTATCAGGCAAATCCAGGCAAGTGAATTCCAGGTAAGGCAATTCAAGGCAAGGCAATTCCAGGCAAGGCAATTCCCGGCAAATCAATTTGAAGCAATTTCAGGCCAGGCAATTCCAGAAAAAACAATTCCAGGCAAATTCAGGCTAGGCAATATTTGCCAAGGCAATTCCAGGCACTTTCAGGCATGGCAATTCCAGACAAGGCAAGGCAAGGCGAGGCAATTCCAGGCAAGTCATTTATAGGCAACTTTAGGCAAGGCAATACAAGGCAATTCCAGGCAAGTGAATTTCAGGTAAAACAATTCAAGGCAAGGCAATTCCAGGTAAGGCTATTTTGGGCAACGCAATTCCAGGCAATACAATTACAGTCAAGGCAATTACAGGCAATTACAGGCATTTCCAGGCAGGGCAATTCCAGGCAAGGCAATTCCACGCAATTTCAGTAAAGTCAATTGCAGCAAAAGAAAGAAAAACAAGGAAATTCCAAGAAAGGCAATTCCAGACAAGGGAATTAAAGGCAAGACAATTCCAGTCAAGGCAATTTCAGGCAATTCCAGGCAAGGCAATTTCAGCCAAGGCAATTCCAGCCAAGGGAATTCAAGGTAATTCCATGCACAGAAGTTTGAGGAAAGGCATTTCCAAGATATTCCTAGCAAGGCAATCTCAGGCAAGGCAATTCGAGGAAATTTCAGGCAAGGCAATTCCAGGCAAATCAATTCGAGGCAATTTTAGGCCAGGCAATTTCAGACAAGGCTATTCCATGCAATTCCAGGCAAGGCAATATCTGGAAACGCAATTCTAGGCTATTCCATGCAAGCCAATTCCAGGCAAGGCAATTCCAGGCAATTCCAGGCAAAGCAATTTTAGACAAGGCAATTCAAAATAATTCCAGGCAAGGCAATTTCTAGTAAGGTAATTTCAGAAAATTCCAGGCATGGCAATTTTAGTCAAGGCAATTCCAGGCAATTCCAGGCAAGGCAATTCCAGGCAAAAAAATTCCAGGCATGAAAATTTCATGCAAGGCAATTCCAGATAATTCCAGGCAAGGCAATTGCAGCCAGGTCAACTCCAGGCAATTCCAGGCTGTGCAATTTGAAGCAATTCCAAATCATGTCAATTCCAGGCAAGTCAATTATTCCAGGCAAGAAATGGTAAGGCAATTATTCCAGGCAAGGCAAGGCAGGGCAAGCCAATTCCAGGCAAAGCAAGTTAAAAGAAGGCAAATCAAGGCAATTCCAGGAAAGAAAAGGCAAGGCGAAGCAATTCCATGCAAGGCAATTTTAGGCACCTCTAGGCAAGGCAATACCAGGCAATTCCAGGAAAGTGAATTCCAGGTAAGGCAATTCAAGGAAAAGCAATTCCAGACAGGGCAATGCAATTTTAGGCAATGCAATTACAGGCAAAACAATTCCAGACAATTTCAGTCAAGGCAATTCCAGGCAAAAGAATAAAAAACAAGGTAATTCCAAGCAAGGCAATTATAGACAAAAAATTACAGGCAAGACAATTTCAGTCAAGGCAATTTCAGGCAATTCCAGAAAAGGAAATTACAGGCAAGGCAATTACAGGCAATTCCAGGCAAGGCAATTCAAGGCAAGGCAAGGCAATTCCAGGCCATTCCATGCAAGGTAATCCAGGCAAGAAATCTCCAGGAAATTTCAGGCAGGGGAATTCCAGGAAAAAACAATTCCAGGCAATTTGAGTCAAGGCAATTTTTGACAATCCAATTGCAGGCAATTTCAGGCAAGGCAATTCCAGGCAAGGCAACTCTGGGCAAGGCAAATCCAGGCAATTTCAGGCAAGTCAATTCCAGGCAATTTAAAGAAAAGCAAATCCTGACATGGCAATTCCAGGCAAAACAATTCCAGGCGATTCCAGCAAGGCAATTCCATGCAAGGCAATTTTAGGCAGTTCCAGGCAAGGCAATTCAAAGATATTCCATGCAAAGCAATTTCAAAAAAATTTTACGCAAGGCAATTCCAAGAAATTCCAGGCAAGGCAAATTCAGGCAAGGCAATTTTAAGAAACTCCAGGCAAGGAAATTAGAGGAAAGTCTATTCCAGGCAAGGCAATTCCAGGCAAGGCAATTTTAGAAAAGAAAATTCCAAGTAATTCCAGGCATGGCAATTATTGCCGAGGCAAATTCAAGGAATTCCAGGCAAGGCTATTCCAGATAAGTCAACTCCAGGCAATTCCAGGAAAGGCAATTCCAGGCAAGGCAATACCTGGCAGTGCAATTCCAGGTAATTCCTGGCCAGATATTTACAGGCAAGCCAATTTCAAACAAGGCAATTTAAGGCAATTCCAGGCAAAGCAATTCCGGACAAGAAAACCTCAGACAATTCCAGGCAAGGAAAATTTACTCAATTTCAGGCAAGACAATTCCTGGCAACACAATTTCAGGCAATGTCAGGCAAGGCAATTCCAGGCAAGGTAACTCCAGGTAATTCAAGGCAAGGCAATTCCATCCAAGGCAATACCTGGCAATGCAATTGAATGCAATCACAGGCCATGCAATCTAGGTAAGGCAATTCTAAGCAATAGAATTTCAAGAAATTCCTGGCAAGCAACTTTCAGCAAGGCAATACCAGGCAATTCCATTCATTGCAATTCCAGGAGAGGCAATTTTTGGCCAGACAATCCCAAATAATTTCATTCATTGCAATTCCAGGCAATTTAAGTCAGGACAATTCCAGGCAAGGAAATTTCATGTAACAAATTTCATGCAAGGCAATTCCAGGTGATTCCCGGCAAGGCAATTTCTGACAAGAAAATTTCAAGTAGGTCCAGGCAAGACAATTCCAAGCAAGGCAATTCTAGGCAATTACAGGCAATTTCAGGCAAGGCAATTCAAGCCAAAGCAATTTCATGCAATTCCACACAAGTCAATTTCAGGCAAGGCATTTCCAGGCAATTATAGGCAAAGCAACTCCAGGCAATTTCTGGCAAAACAATTCCAGGCAAGGCAATTTCAGGCAATTCCAGACAAGGCATTCACAGCAAAGCAATTCCATGAGGCAATTCCAGGCAAATTCAGGTAAGACAGTATCAGCCAAGGAAATTTCTGGCAATTCCAGGCAAAGCAATTCGAGGCAATTTCAGGACAAGCAATTTCAGAAAAGAAAATTTCAATCAATTCCAGGAAAGGCAATACCATGCAAAGCAATTCCACACAATTCCAGGCAAGGAAATATCTGGAAATGCAATCCTAGACTATTCCAAGCAAGCTAATTCCAGGCAAGGCAATTCCAGGCAAAGCAATTTCAGTCAAGGCAATTCTAAAAATTTCAGGAAAGGCAATTTCTGGCAAAATAATTTCAGAAAATTCCAGGCATGGCAATTCCAAGCAAGGCTATACCAGGCAATTCCAGGAAAGGCAATTTCAGTCAAAAAATTTTTGACAACCCCAGGCAAGGCAATTCTAGGCAAGGCAATTTTAAGCAATTCCATGCATGGCAATAACTCGAAAGGAAATTCTAGGCAATTCCAGCAAGCAAATTTCAGGCAAGGCAATTTCAGGCAATTCCAGGCAAAGCAATTCCACGCAAGGCAATTCCAAATAATACCATGCAAGGCAATTTCCAGCAAGGTAATTTCAGAAAATTCCAGGAATGGCAATTTCAGACAAGGCAATTCCAGGCAAAAAAACTCGATGCAAGGCAATCCCAAATAATTTCAGGAAAGGCAATTACAGGCAAGTCAACTCCAGGCAATTCCAGGCAATGCAATTTCAAGCAATTCCAAACATGTCTTTTTTAGGCAAGGCAATTATTCCAGGCAAGAGATGGTAAGGCAATTATTCCAGGCAATGTAAGGCAGGGCAAGCCAATTTCAGGAAGAGCAAGACAAAACAAGGCAAGTCAAGGCAATTTCAGATAAGGCAAGGCAGGGCAATTGCAGGCAACTCTAGGCAAGGCAATACCAGGCAATTTCAGGCAAGTGAATTCCAGGAAAGAAAATTCAGGGCAAGGCAATTATAAGCAAGGCAATTATAGGCAACGCAATTCCCGGAAATTCCAGGCAAGGCAATTCCCAGCAAAGCAATTCTAGGAAATTTCAGGCATGGCAATTTCGGGCAAGGCAATTCCAAAAAATTCCAGGCATCGCAATTTCAGGCAAAATTTCCAGACAAGGAATTTCCAGGCAAGAAAATTAAAGGCAAGGCAACTACAGGCAATTACAAGCAGTGCAATTTCAGGCAGTTCCAATCAAGGCAATTCTAGGCAAGACAATTATTCCAGGCAAGGCAAGGCAAAGCAATTTTTACAGACAAGGCAAATAAAGGCAAGTCAATTAAAAGCATAGCAAAACAAAACAAGGAAAGGCAAATATATTTTATGCAAGGCAAGGCAAGATAAGGCAACTCCATGCAAGAAAATTCCAGGCAAGGCAATTCTCCACAAAAGAACAAAAAAAAGGCAATTCAAGGCAAGGATATTTCAGACAAGGCAATTCCAGGCAATTCCAAGCAACGTAATTCCAGGCAAGGCAATCTGATGTGATACCAGGCAAGACAAATCCAGAAAAGAAAATTCCAGGCAGTTCCAGGAAAGGAAATTCAGACAAGATATTTCCAGGCAATTCCAGGCAAAAAAAATTTCAGTCAAGACAAATTCAGGCAAATCGAGGCAAGGCAACTTTTGGCAAGGCAATTTCAGGCAATTCCCAAAAAGGCAATTTGAGAAAAGGCAGTTTCAGGAAATACCAGGGAAGGCAATTCCAGGCAAAGAAATTTCAGGCAATTCCAAACATAGCAAATCCGTGCAATTCCAGGCAAGGCAATTTCAGGCAACACAATTCCAGGCAATTCCAGGCAAGGTAATTCCAGGAAAGGCAATTTCAAGAATTTTCAGGATAGCCAATTCCCAGCAAGGCCATTAAGACAATTCTATGAATGACAATCCCAAACAAGGCAATTCCAGACAATTCCACTCAAGGCAATTTCAGGCCATTCAAAGCAAAAATATTTAAGGCAATTCCAGGAAAGGCAATTCCATTCAGGAATATTCAGAGCAAGGCAATTTTTTTTCAAAGCCATTCCAGGCAATTCCAGGCAAAGCAATTTTTGGCGAGGCAATTCCAGGCAATTTAAGGCAAGGCCATCTCAGGAAAGGCAACTCCAAGCTATTCCAGGCAAGGTAATTCCAGGAAAGGCAATTTCATAAATTTTCACGATAGCCAATTTCCAGCAAGGCAATTCCAGCAATTTCAGGAATGGCAATCCCAAAGAAAGCAATTCAAGACAATTCCACGCAACGCAATTCCAGGCAAGGCAATTTAAGGCAATTTCAGGTAAGGCAATTCCAAGCAAGAAAATTTCATGTAAGGCAATTTCAGGCAATTCCAGGCAAGGCAATTTCTGTCAAGGCAATTCTAGGCAATTCCAGGCAAGTCAATCCAGGCAATTCCAGGCCATTCTAGGCAAGACAATTCCAGGCAAGACAAATTCAGAAAATTCCAAGCAAGACAATTTTAGGCAATTACAATCAAGGTAATTGCAGGCAATTCCAGCCAAGGCAGCTATTCCAGGCAAGGCAAGGCGAGGCAAGGCAAGTGTTCCAGGCAAGGCACAGAAAGGCAAGGGAATGAAATTTCAGGCAAAGCAAAACCAAGCAAGGCAAGGATAGAAAACTCCAGGCAACTCAATGTGAGAGGCAATTACAGGCAATTCTAGGCAAGGTGATACGACAAAATTTCAGGCAACTCAATTTCAGTTGAGGCAATCCCAGGAAAGAGATTTCCAGGGAAGGCAATCCCAGGCAAGGCAGTTCCAGGCAAGGCTCTTCAGGGCATGGTAATTACCATCAAGGCAATTCCAGGCAATTACATGCAAGGCAATTTCAGGCAATGTAATTCCGGGCAATTCCACTCAAGGCAATTTCAGGCAAGGCAAAACAAAGAAAGGCAATTGCAGAGCAGACAATTCCAGGCAAGGCAATTTCAGGCAATTCCAGGCAAGTCAATTACAGGCAAGGCAATTCCTGGCAAGAAAATTTTACCCAAAGCAATTTCAGGTGATTTCAGGCAAGACAAACACAGGAAATTCCAGGCAAGGCAATCCAAGCAATTCCAGGCAAGGAAATTCCAGGGAAGACAACTACAGGCAATTCCAACAAGGCAATTCCAGCCAAGGCAATTCCAGCCAAGTCACTTTTAGGTAATTTTAGTCACGGAAATTCCAGAGAATAAATATCTAGGCAATTCCCAGCAAGGCAATTTCAGGCAAGGCAATTCGGATTAATTTCAGGCAAGGAAATTCCAGGAAAAGCAATTTGAGGCAATTTCAGGCCAGGCAATTCCAGACAAGGCAATTGCAGACAATTCCAGGCATGGCAATATTCAATGAGGAATATCCAGGGAATTCCAGACAAAGCAAATGCAGCCAAGACTACTCCAAAAAATTCGAGAAAAGGGAATTTCAGGCAAGGCAATTTCACACAATTTTCAGCAATGCAATACATGAAAGTGCAATTCCATGCAATTCCATGCCAGACAATTACAGGCAAGACAATTGCATGCAAGACAATTGAAGAAATTTCCAGGCAAAGCAATTCCAGGCAAGGAAACCTTAGTCAATTCCAGGCAAGGCAATTTTACACAATTCCATGCATGACAATTTTTGGAAATGCAATTCCAGGCAATTCCAGGCAAGGCAATACCTGGAAATGCAATTCCAGGCAATCCCAGGCCACGCAATCCAGGCAAAACAATTCCAGACAATGCAATTCAAGAAATTTCAGGCAAGGCAATTTTCTGCAAGGCAATCTCAGGCAATTCCACGCATTTCAATTACAGGTATGGCAATTTCAGGCAATTCCAGGGAAGGCAATTCTAGGCAAGGAAATTTCAGGCAACAAATTTCATGCAAGGTAATTCCAGGTGATTTCTGGCAAGGCAATTTTTGGCAAGAAAATTTTATGCAGTTCCAGGTAAGTCAATTCCAAGCAAGGCAATTGTAGGCAATTCCAGGCAAGGCAATCCAAGCCAAAGAAATTCCATGCAATGTCAAGCAAGTCAATTTCAAGTACAGCATTTCCAGGCAATTCCAGGCAAAGCAATTCCAGGCAATTTCTGGCAAAACAATGTCAGGTAAGGAAATTTCAAGCAATTCCAGGCAAGACATTCATGGCAAAGCAATTCCAGGAAAGGCAATTTCAGTAAAGGCATTTCCAGGCAAATCCAGGTAAGGCAATTTTCGGCAAGGCAATTCCAGGCAAAACAGTTCCAGGCAATTCAGGGCAAGGAAATTTCAGACAAGGCATACCCAGGCCATTTCAGGCAAGGCAATTCCAGGAAAGGCAATTTGAAGTAAGCTAATTCCTGACAAGTCAATTTTATGCAAGGCAATTCCAGACAAGTCCAGGTAAGGCAATTTAAGGCAAGACAATTTTCAAAAATTCCAGGCAAGGCAATTCCAAGCAAAGCACTTCCAAGCAATTCCCATTGGGGCAATTCCAGGCAAGGCCATTCCTGTCAATTTCAGGCAAGGCAATTCCAAGCAAGGCAATTCCAGGCAAGGCAATTCCATGCAATTCAAGGCAAAACAATTTCTGGCAACAAAATTTCAGGCAATTTTAAGTTAGCCAATTTCAAGAAGGGCAATTCCAGGCAAAAGAATTTCAGACCATTCCAGACAAGGCAATTCCAGGAAAGGCAATTTTAGGCAATTCCAGGAAAGGTAATTCAGGGCAAGGCAATTCCAGGCAATTCCATAAAAGGCAATTCCAAGAAAGGCAACTATAAAGAACTCCAGGCAAGGCAATTCTCAGCAAGGCAATTCCAGGAAATTTCAGGCTTGGCAATTTCAGGCAAGGCAATTCCAGGTCAAAAAAATGCCAGACAAGAAAATTCCACGCAAGGCATTTTCAGGCAATTTTAGGCAAGGTAATTCCAGGCAAGGAAACACCAGGCAATTTCAGGGAGTGCAAATTCAGGCCATTCCAATCAAGGCAATTCTAGGGAAGCAATTATTCCAGTCAAGGCAAGGCAAGGTAAGGCAAGACAATTATTCCAGGCAAGGCAAAAAAAGGCAAGTCAATTCCAAAGCAAGGCAAAACAATAAAAGGCAATTCAATTACACAGAAGGCAAGGCAATTCCATGCAAGAAAATTTTAGGCAAAACAATTCCAGGCAAAAGAAAGAAAAACAAGGCAATTCCAGGCTAGGCAATTCCATACAAGGCAATTCCAGGCAATTCCAGGCAGGCAATTACAGGAAAGACAAATCCAGGCAAAATATTTTAGATGTTTTCAGGCAAGGCAATCCAGGCAATACATTTCCAGGCAATTCCAGGCAAGGGAATTTCAGGCAAGACGATTTCAGGCAAATCGAGGCAAGGAAAGTTTTGGCAAGGCAATTTCAGGCAATTTCCAAAAAGGCAATTTCGGGAAAGGCAATTCCAGGCAATATCAGGCAAGGCAATTACAAACAAGGCAATTCCAGGCAAAGCAATTCCAGTCAAGGCAACTGTAGGCAATTCCAGGTAAGGCTAATTCACGCAATTTTAGGTAAGGCAATTCCAGGCAACACAATTTGAGACAACTCCATGGAAGGTAATTTAAGGCACAGCAATTCCAAGAATTTTCAAAATAGCCAATTTTCGGCAAGGCAATTTCAGCAATTCCAGGAAAGACAGTCCCAGGCAAGGCAATTTTAGGCATTACCAAACAGGGCAAATCCAGGCAAGACATATCCAGGCATTTCCAGGGAAGACAATTTAAGGCAAATCAAGGCAAGGCAACTTTTGCTAAGGCAAATTCAGGCAATTTCCAAAAAGGCAATTTCAGGAAAGAGAATTCCAGGCAATACCAGGCAAGGCAATTCCAAGCAATTCCAGGCAAGGCAACTACAGGCAATTCCAGGCAACACAATTCCAGGCAATTCCAGGCAAGGTAATTTCAGGCAAGGCAATTCAAAGAATTATCAGGATAGCCAATTCCCAGTAAGACAATTCCAGCAATTCCAAAAACGGCAATTCCAGACAATTTCAGGAAAGGCAATTACAAGTAAGGCATATCCAGGCAAGGCCATTTAAGGCAATTCCAGACAAGGCAATTTCAGGCAAGGCAATTTTAGGCAAGACAATTTTCTGCAAGGCAATTCCAGGCAATTTCAGGAATCGCAAATTTCGGCAACGAAATTTCAGGCAATTTAAGGCAAGGCCATACAAGGAAAGGCAACTCTAAGCAATTTCAGGCAAGTCAATCCAGGCAATTCCAGGCAAAATAATCCCAGGCAATGCAATTCCAGGCAACTCCAGGCAAGACAATTTCAGGCAAGGCATCTCCAGAAAATTCCAAGTAAGACAATTTTAGGCAATTAAAATCAAGGGAATTGCAGGCAATTGCAGGCAAGGCAACTATTCCAGGCAAGGCAAAGCATGGCAATTATTCCAGAAAAGGCACAACAAGGCAAGGCAATGCAATTGCAGGCAAAGCAAAACCAGGCAAGGCAAGGCAAAGAAACTCCAGGCAAGGCAATGCGAGAGGTAATTCCAGGCAAGTATAGGCAAAGCAATACCAGGAAATTCCAGGCAACTAAATTTCAGTCAAAACAATCCCAGGCAAGAGAGTTTCAGGGAAGGCAATCCCAGGCAAGGCAATTCCAAGCAAGACAATTCAAGGCATGGCAATTTCAGGCAATGTACTTCAGAGCAATTCCAGGCAAAACAATTCCAGGCAAGGCAAAAGAAATAAAGGCAATTGCAGGGAAGACAATACAAGGCAAGGTAATTTCAGGCAATTGCAGGCAAGTCAATTACAGGAAAGGCAATTCAAGGCAATGTAATTTCACGCAAGGCAATTCCAGGTGATTCCAGGCAAGACAATACCAGGCAAAACATTTCCAGGAAATGCCAGGCAATGCAATTTAAGGCAAGGTAATTCAGGCAATTCCAGAAAATGCAATACCAAGGAAAACAATTTGAGGCAGTTTTGGGCAAGGAAATTCCATCCAAGGCAATTCCAGTTAATTCCAGAAATGGAAATTCCAGGGAAGGCATTTCTAGGCAATTCCTAGCAATGCAATCCCAGGCAAGGCAATTCGGGGAAATTTCAGGCAAGTCAATTTCAGACAGAGCAATTCGTGGCAATTTCAGGCCATGCAATTCCAGACAAGGCAATTCCAGGCCATTCCAGGCAAGGCAATTTTAGCCAAGTCAATTCCAGGCTATCCCAGGCAAGGCAATTCTAGGCAAAACAATTTCACGCAATTTCATGCAAGACAATATCTAGAAACGCAATTCTAGGCAATTCCAGGCAAGCCAATTTCAGGCAAGGCAATTCAAGGTAATTTTAGGAAAAGCAATTCCAGGCAAAACAATTTCAAAAAAAATTCCAGGCAAAGCAATTCAAGGCAAGGTAATTTCAGAAAATTCTAGGCATGGCAATTACAGGCAAGGCAATTTCAGGCAATTTTAGGCAAGGCAATTCCAGGCACGTCAACTCAAGGCAATTCCAGATAGTGCAATTTCAAGCAATTCCAAACATGTCAATTCCAGGCAAGGCAATTTATCCATGCAAAAGGTAAGGCAATTATTCCACGCAAAGCAAGGCAGGGCAAGCCAATTCAGGCAAAGAAAGGCAAAACAAGGCAAGTAAAGGCAATTTTATGCAAGAAAAGGCAAGGCAAGGCGATTTCAGGAAAGGCAATTTCAGGTAACTGTAGGCAAGGCAATACCAGGCAATTCCAGGCAAGGCAATTCCAGACAAGGAAATTCCAGGCAAAAGAAATAAAAACAAGGTAATTCCAAGCAAGGCAATTTCAGACAAGAAAATTACAGGCAAGACAATTCCAGACAAGGCAATTTCAGGCAATTTTAGGCAAGGCAAATTCAGCGAAGGCAATTCCAGGTAACTCCAGGCACAGAAATTTCAGTGAAGGCATTTCCAGGCAATTTCTAGCAAGCTAATTGCAAGCTAATTTGGGGAAATTTCAGTAAAGGCAATTCCTGGAAAAAAATTTGAAGGCAATTTCAGGCCAGGAAATTCCAGACAAGGCAATTTCAGGCAATTCCAGGCAAAGCAATTCCACCCAAGGCAATTTCAGGCAATCCCAGGCAGGGTCATTCCAGGTAAGGAAATTCCACGCAATTCCAGGCAAGGCAATATCTGGAAACGCAATTCTAGGCAATTCCAGGCAAGCCAATTTCAGGGAAGGTAATTCCAGGCAATTCCAGAAAAAGCAATTTTAAATAATTACAGGCCAGGCAACTCCCAGCAAAGTAATTTTACGAAATTCCAGGCATGGCAATTCTAGGCAAAGCAATTCCAGAAAACGCAATTACAGGCAAGAAAATTCCAGGCAAGTAAACTCCAGGCATTTCCAGGCAGTGCAATTTCAAGCAATTCCAAACATGTCTATTCCATGCAAGGCAATTATTCCAGGCAAGGAAAGGCAAGACAATTATTCCAGGCAAGGCAAGCCAGGACAAGCCAATTCCAGACAAAACAAGGTAAGTCAAGGCAATTCCAGGCAAGGGAAGAAAAGGCAATGAAATTCCAGGCAAGGCAATTCTAGGCAACTCGATGCAAGGTAGTACCAGGCAATTTCAGGCAAGTGAATTTCAAGTAAGAAAATTCAAGACAAGGCAATTCCAGGCAATGCAATATCAGGCAACGGAATTCTAGGCAATGCAATTACAGTCAAGGCAAGTACAGGCAATTACAGGCAATTCCTGGCAAGTCAATTCAAGCCAAGGCAATTCCAGGCAATTTCAGGCAAGGAAATTTCAGGCGAAAGAAAAAAAAGCAAGGCAATTCCAAGCAAGGCAATTCCAAATAAGATAATTACAGGCAAGACAATTTTAGTCAAGACAATTGAAACTAATTCCAGTCACAGAAATTTAAGGGAAGGCATTTCTAGGCAATTCCCAGCAAGGCAATACCAGGCAAGGCAATTTGGGAAAATTTCAGGTAAGGCAATTCCAGGCAAAGCAATTCGAGGCAATTTCAAACCAGGCAATTCCAGTCTAGGCAATTTCAGACTATTCCAGTCAAAACAAATCCAGGCAAAGAAATTCCAGGCAAGGCAATTTCAGGCCAAGGCAATATCTGGAAACTCAATTCTAGGCAATTCCAAGAAAGGCAATTCCAGGCAATTCCAAGCAAAGCAATTTTAGGCAAGGCAATTCCAAAAATTTCCAGGCAAGAAAATTCCAGGAATTTTCAGGCATGGCAATTCCAGGCAAGGCAATTTCAGGCAAAAAAATTTCAGGCAAGGAAATTTCACACAAGGCAATTAAAGGCAATTCTAGACAAGGCAATTCCAGGCAGTGCAATATCAAGCAATTCCAAACATGTCAATTTTAGGCAAGGCAATTATTCTAAAAGAAAAGGTAAAGCAATTATTCCAGGATATGCAAGGCAGCACAAGCCAATTTCAGGCAAAGCAAGGCAAAACAAGGCAAGTCAAGGCAATTCCAGGGAAGGCAAGGCAATTCCGGGCAACTCCAGACAAGGCAATACCAAGCAATTTGAGGCAAGTGAATTTCAAGTAAAAATATTCAACGCCAGGCAATTCCAGGCAAGGCAATTTCAGGCAACAAAATTTCAGGCAATGCAATTACAGTCAAGGCAATTACAGGCAATCTCAGGAAAGGCAATTACAGCCAATTCCAGGCAAAATAATTCCAGACAAGTCAATTCCAGGCCAGGCAATACCAGGCAATTTCAGGCAAGAATTTTCTAGGCAAAAGAAAACAAAACAAGGCAATTCCAAGCAAGGCAATTCCAGACAAAGAAATTACAGGAAAGACAAATCCAGTTAAGGCAATTCTAGGCAAGGCAATTCAGGGAAAGGCAATTCCAGGCAATTCTAGGAAAGGCAATTCAAGGCAAGGCAATTCCAGACAATTCCAGTCAAGGCAATCCAGGCATGACATTTCCAGAAAATTCGAGACAAAGGAATTTCACACAAGACAATTCAAGGCAATTCGAGTCAAGGCAATTTTTGGTAATGCAATTCCAGAAAATTTTAGGCAAGGCAATTCCAAGCAAGGCAACTCCAGGCAAGGCAAATCCATACAATTTCAGGCAAGGCAATTCCTGGCAATGCAACTCCAGAGAATTCCAGGCAAGTGAATTCCATCCAAGACAATTCCAGCAAAGGGAATTCCAGGCAAATCTAGGCAAGTGAATTCCATCCAAGAAAATTGCAGCAAGAGGAATTCCAGGCAATTCTAGGCAAGGAAATTTTAGGCAATTTCAACAAAAAGCAAATGCTGGAAAGGCAATTTCAGGCAAAACCATTCCAGGCAATTCCAGGCAAGGCAATTCCAAGGAATTCTACAGAAGGTAATTCCAGGCAATTCCAGGTGATGCAAACCCAGGCAAGGTAATTCCAGGATAGGCAAATTTAGGCAAAGAAATTTCAGGCAAAACAATTCCAGGCAATTTCAGGCAAGACAATTTCAGGAAAGGCAATTGTAGGCAATTCCAGGCATGGCAATTTTCGCTGAGGCAAATCCAGGGAATTCCATGGAAGTCAATTACAGGCAAGGTAACTCCGGGCAATTCCAGGAAAGGCAATACATGGCAAAGCAATTCCAGGCAATTCTAGGCCAGACAATGCCAGGAAAGCCAATTACAGGCAAGCCAATTCAAAGCAATATCAGAAAAAGCAATACCAGGCAAGGAAATTTTAGGCAATCCCAGGCAAGGCAATTCCACGCATTTCCAGGCAAGGCAATTTCTGGCAAGAAAATTTTAGGCAATCTCGTGCAAGGCAATTCCACGCAATTTCAGGCAAAGCAATTTCAGAAAAGGCAACTCCAAGTAATTCCAGGCAAGGCATTTCCTGGCAACGCAATTCCAGGCAATCCCAGGCCACACAATACAGGCAAGGGAATTACAGGCAATGTCATTCCAAAAAATTTTAGGCATTGCAATTTTTGGCAAGGCAATCCCAGGCAATTCCAGGCATTGCAATTCCAGGCAAGGCAATCCCAGGCAATTCAGGTCAAGGCAATTCCAGACAAGGCATTTCCAGGCTATTACAGGCAAAGCAATTTTAGGCAATTCCTGGTGAAACAATTTCAGGCAAACCAATTTAAGGTAATTTCATGCAAGGCATTCATCGCAAAGCAATTCTAGGAAAGGCAATTCCAGGTAAATCCAGGTAAGGCAATTTCAGCCAGGCAATTCCCATCAATTCCAGGCAAGGCAATTCCAGGCAAAGCAGTGTCAGCCAACTACAAGCAAGGCAAATTTAGGCAAGGCACTCTCAGGCAATTGCAGAAAAGGCAATTCAAAAAAAGGCAATTTCAGGCAAACTAATTCCTGGCAATGCAATTCAATGCAAGGCAATTACATACAAGTACAAGTAAGGCAATTTCAGGCAAGACAATTTCTGGCAATTCCAGGTAAGGCAATTCCAAGCAAAGCACTTCCAGGCAATTCCAGGTGGGAAAATTCAAGGCAAGGGATTCCTCTCAACTACAGGGAAGGCAATTTCAGGTTAGGTAATTCCACGCATTTCAAGGCAAAATAATTTCTGGCTACGGAATTCCAGACAATTCCAGGCAAGCCGATATCAGGCAGGGCAATTCCAGGTAAAAAATTCCAGGCCTTTCCAGACAAGGCAAGTCAATTCCAGGCAATTCTAGGTAAGGTAATTACAGGCAATTCCAAAAAATGGAATTCAGGGCAAGAAAATTATAGGCAAGGCAATTCTAGGCTATTCCAGGCAAGGCAATTTCAGAAAAGGCAATTATAAAAAATTCCAGGCAAGGCAATTCCTGGCAAGGCAATTTCAGGAAATTCTAGTCATGGCAATTTCAGTCAATTCAATTCCAGGCAATTCCAGGCAAGGCAATTCCAGGCAAAAAAATTCCAGGAAAAGATATTCCATGCAAGGCATTTGCAGACAATTGAGGGCAAGGGAATTCAAGGCAAGGCAACTCCATGCAATTCCAGGCAGTGCAATTTCAGGCAATTCCAATCAAGGCAATTTTAGGCAAGACAATTATTCCAAGCAAGGCAAGGCAAGGCAATTATTACAGGCAAGGCATAGAAAGGCAAGTCAATTTCAAGCAAAGCAAGGCCAAACCAGGAAAGGCAAGGCAATTCCATGGAAGGCAAGACAATTCTATGGAAGGCAAGGCAAGGCAAGGCAATTTCATGCAAGAAAATTACAGGCAATTCTAGGAAAGACAATTCCAGACAACGCAATTCCAGGCAAGCCCAGGCAAGGCAATTACAGGCAAAGCAATTTCAGACAACACCAGGCAAGGCAAATCCAGGCAAAATAATTCTAGGCACTTCCATGCAAGGCAATTCAGGAAAGACGTTTCCATTTAATTCCAGGCAAGGGAATTCCAGGCAATTACAGGCAAGGCAATACGTGGCAGAACAATTCCAGGCAATTAAAGGCCAGACAATTACAGGCAAGCCAATTCCAGGAAAGGCAATTCAAGGCAATTCCAGCAAAAGCAATTCCAGAAAGGAAAATCTCAGGCAAATTCAGGCAAGGCAATTCAATACAATTTCAGACAAGGCAATTCCAGGCAAGTCAAATCGAGGTAATTTAAAGCAAGACAATTTCAGGCAAGGCAATACCTGGCAACGCAATTCTAGACAATCCCATGCCACAAATTCCAGGCAAGTCAATTCCAGGCAATGCAATTCTAAGAAATTCCAGGGCTGGCAATTTTTGGCAAGGCAATCCCAGGCAACTCCAGGCATTGCAATTTTAGGCAAAATTATTCCAGGCAATTCAAGGAAAGGCAATTGCAGGCAAGGAAATTTCAGGCAACTAATTCCAGGAAAGGCAATTCCAGGGAATTGCAGAAAAGGGAATTCAGGGCAAGGCAATTATAGGCAAGGCAATTCCAGGCAATTCAGGAAGGAAATTCAAGGCAAGGCAATTATAAAGAATTTCAGTCAAGGCAATTTTAGAAAATTCTAGGCATGGCATTCCAGGCAAGGCAATTCCAGACAATTCCAGGCAATTCAATCCAGGCAATTCCAAGCAAGGTAATTCCAGGCAATGCAATTCCAGGATATTGCAGACAAGGCATTTCCAGGCAAGGCAACTCCAGGAATTTCAAAGCAAGGCAATTTTAGGCAATTACAATCAAGGAAATTGCAGGTAATTTCAGACAAGGCAACTATTCCAGGCAACACAAGGCACACCATGGCAATTATTACAGGCAAGGCACAACAAGGCAAGGCAATGCAATTCCAGGGAAAGGAAAACTAGGCAAGACAAGGCAAGGCAAGTCCAGGTAAGGCAAGGCGAGAGGCAATTTCAGGCAAATATATGCTAGGCAATACCAGGCAATTCCATGCAACTCAATTTTAGTTCAGGCAATCCCAGGCAAAAGAATTCCAGGCAAGGCAATTCAAGGCATGGCAATTACAGTCAAGGCAATTACAGGCAATTACATGTAAGGCAATTTCAGACAATATTATTCCTCGCATTTTCAGGCAAGGCAATTTCGGGCAATTGCTGGTAAGTCAATTACAGGCAAGGCAATTCCAGGAAAGAAAATTTAATGCAATGCAATTCCAGGTGATTCCAGGCAAGACAATGCCAGGCAAGACAATTCCAGTAAATTCCAGGCAAGGCAATTCAAGGCAAGGCAATCTAGGCAATTTCAAGGAAGGCAATTTTAGGGAAGGCAATTTCAAGCAATTAAAGGCAAGGCAATTCCAGCCATGGCAATTCCAGGTAAATCCAGGCATGGAAATTCCAGCGAATGCATTTCTAGGCAATTCGCAGCTAAGCAATCCCAGGCAAGGCAATTCGAGGAAATTTTAGGCATGGCAATTCCAGGCAAAGCAATTAGAGGAAATTTAAAACCAGGCAATTCCTGGCAATGCAATTCCAGGCAATTCCAGGAAATGCAATTTCTGGCATCGTAATTTCAGGAAATTCCAGACAAGGCAATTCCAGACACGAAACTCCATGCAATTCCAGGTGAGGCAATTCCAGGCAATTCCAGGAAAAGCAATTACAGGCAAGAAAACTTCAGGCAATTCCAGGAAAGGAAATTTCAGGCAACGCAACTCCAGGCAATTTCAGGCAACGCAATTCCTGACAACACAATTCCAGGCAATTCTGGGCAAGGCAATTCCAGGCAAGCATATACATGCAATTCCAGGCAAGGCAACTTCAGTCCAAGCAATTCCACACAAGGCAATTTGAGGCAATTCCACACAAAGCAATTCCAGGCAAGAACATTTCAGGCAATTCCAGGCAAGGCAATTCCAGCCATAGAAATTTTCAGCAATTCCAAAAAAGGAAATTCTAAGAAAGATAATTCCTTGCAAGGCTAATCTAGGAAAGGCAATTCCAGGCAATTCCAAAAAAGGCAATACCTGGCAAGGCTATTCCAGGAAAATCCAGGCAAATCAATTTTGGTAATGCAATTCCAGGCAATCCAGGCATGGCAATTACAAGCAAGGCAATTTCAGACAATGCAATCCAGGCAAATCTAGGCATGGCAATTTCAGGCAAAGTATTTCAAGCAATTCCTGTCAAGGCAATTCCAGGCATGAAAATTCCATGCAATACCAGGCAAGGAAATTGGAGGCAATTCCAGGACAGTGAATTCCAGACGAGGCAATTCCAGAGAATTCCAGAAAAGGCAATTCCATCCAAGGCAATTCCAAGAAATTCCAGGCAAGCCTATTCCAGGCAAGACAATTCCAGGCAAAGAAATTTCAGGCAAGGAAAATTCAGACAATTCCAGGTAATGCAATTACACGCAAGGGAATTCCACCCAATTTCATGCAGACAATTTCTGGCAACACAATTCCAGTCAATTCCAGGCAAGGCAATTCCATGCGTGGCAACTCTAGGCAATTCCAGGCAAGGCAATTTCAGGCAAGTCAATTCCACGCAATTCCAGGCAATGCAATAACTGGCAATGCAACGTCAGGCAATTCCAGGCAAGGATATTTCAGGCAAGGGAATTCCAGGCGATTTCAGACAAGTCAATTCCAGACATAAAAATTCCATGCAATTCCAGGAAAGGCAATTTCTATCAAGGCAATTCTAGGCAAGTCATTCCAGGAAATTCCAAGCAATGCAATTCCAGGCAGAGCAATCCCAGGCAATTCCAGGCAATTCCAGTCAGTAAAATTCCAAAAAAATCCAGGCAAGGCATTTATTCCAGACAAGGAAAGGCAAGGCAATTATTCAAGGCCAGGCAAAACAATGCAAGGCAAACAAACCAGGCAAAGCAAGGAAAGGCAAGGCAAGGCAATTCCAGATAAGGCAATTCCAAAAAATTTCAGTGAACGCAATTTCAGGCAAGGCAATCCAGGCAATTCCAGGCAAGGCAATTCCAGGCAAGGCAATTAAAAGCAAGGCAATTCAAGGCAATACTAAAAGAGGAAATATGAGGCAAGGAATTTTCAAGCAATGCTTGGCAAGGCAATTCCAGGCAATTCCAAGCTAGGCAATTGCAGGCAAGACAATCTATACAATTCCAGGCAAGGCAATTCCAACCAATTCCAGGCAGGAAATTCCAGGTTACACAATTCCAGTAAAGGTAATTCGAGACAATTTTACGCAATTTTAAAGGAGGCAATTAGAGGGAAGAAAATTCCAGGCATTCCAGGCAAGGCAATTCCAGCCAACACAATTCCAGAAAATTCCAGCCAAGTCAATTTTGGGCAAGAAAATTCTAGGCAATTCCAAGAAAGGCAATTCCAGGTAATTTCAGGACATGCAATTCCAGGTAATTTCAGGCAAGGCAATTTCTGGCAACGCAGTTCCAGACAATTCCAGGCAAGCTAATTCTAGTCAAGGCAATTCCAGGCAATTCCAGGCAATTCCAGGCAAAGCAATTCCAGGCAAGAAAACTTCAGGAAATTCCAGAAAAGACAATTCCTGGCAACGCAATTCCAGTCAATTCCAGGCTACGCAAATTCTGGCAATGCAATTCCAGGTAATTCCACGCAAGGCAATTTCAGGAAAGCAACTCCAGGAAATTCCAGGCGAGGCAATTTCAGGCAAAAAACTACGCAAATCCAGGCAAGACCATTCCAGGTAGAGCAATTCCAGGCAAAAAAACTTTAGGCCACTCAAGGCATGGCAATTCCAGGCACAGCAATTTCACACAATTCTTGGCATGGCAATTCCTGAGTATGAAATTTTAGGCATTTCCAGTCAAGGTAATTTCAGCCAAGAGAATTCCAGGCAAAGCAATTCCAGGCAATTAAACTTCAGGCAATTCCAGGCAAGGCAATTTTACGCAGGGCAATTCCAAGCAATACCAGGCAAGGCAATTTCTGGCAACATAATTCCAGGCAATTACAGGCCCGGCAATTTCAAGCAAGGAAATTTCAGGCAATTCCAGACAAGGTAATGCAAAACAAGGCAATTCCAGGCAATTTCAGGAAAGGAAATTCCAAGAAAGGCAATTCCTGGCAAGTCAATTATAGGCAAGGCAAATACAGGCAATTTTAGGCAAGGCAATCCCAGTCAAGGCAATTCAAGGCAATGCCAGGCAAGGCAATTACACGCAAGGCAATCCAGGCAATTCCAGGCAAGGCAATTCCAAATAATTCCAGGCAAGAAAATTCCAGGCAAGGAAATTCCAGGTAATTCCAGTCAAGATATTTTCAGCCAGTTACAGGCAAAGCAATTCCAGACAATTTTAGTCAAGTTAATTTCAGGTAAGGCAATTCCTGGTAATGCCAGAAAAGGCAATTTCAGGCAAGGCAATTTCAGGCAAGCTAATATCTGTCAAGGCAATTCCATACAAGGCAATTCCAGGCAATTCCAGGCAAGGCAATTCCAGCAAAGGAAATTCTAGGCAATTTTCAACAAGGCAATTTCAGGCAAGGCAATTGCAAACTATTCCAGCTAAGGCAATTCCTGGCAAATCCAGGCAAGGCAATTATTCCAGGCAAGGCAAGGCAAGACAATTTTTCAAGGCCAGAAAAAACAATGCAAGGCAAAGCAATTTTAGGCAAAGCAAGGCAAGGCAAGGCAAGGCAATTCCAGGCAAAGCAAGTCATCGCAACTTCAGGCAAGGCAATTTTTGCCATTCCAGGCAAAAAAATTTCAGGCAATTTCAGGCAAGGCAACTGAAAGCAAGGCAATTCCAGGCAAGACAATAACAGGCAAGGCATTTTCAAGCAATGCCTGGCAAGGCAGTTTTAGGCAAGGCAATTTCAGGCAAGACAATCCAGGCAATTTCAGGCAAGGGAAATCCAAAGAATTTCAAGCAGGGATTTCCAGGCTAGGAAATTCCAGGCAATTTCAGTAAAGGCAATTCGAGAGAAGACAATTTCAGCAATTTCAGGGAAAGCAATTCCAGGCAATTTTTGGCAAGGCAATACCAACCAAGATAATTACAGGAAATTCCAGCTGAGGCAATTCCAGAAAAGGTAATTCCAGAAAATTCCAGGCAAGGGAATTCCAGGCAAAGGAATTCCAGACAATTTTACATAATTCAATTTTAGACATGGAAATTCCACTCAATTCCAAGAACGGCAATTCCTGGCAAGGCACTTCTAGGCAAGACAACTACAGGCAATTCTAGCAAGACAATTCCAGGCAAAGCAATTCCAAGAAATTTCAGGCAAGGCAATTCCAGGCAATTCCAGGCATAGCAATTGCAGGCAAGGCAATTCCAAGAAATTTCAGACAAGGTATTTCCAGGCAAGGAAATTTCAGGCAAGAAAATTTTACAAAAGGTATTTTCAGGCTACCCCAGGCAAGGCAGTTCCAGGCAAAAAATATCAGAAAATCACCAGCAAGGAAATTCTAGGCAAGGCAATTCAAGGCAATTCTGGGCACGGCACTTCCAGACCAGGCAATTCCAGGCAATTTTATGCAGGTCTATTCCACGGAAGGCATTTCCAGGCTATTTCAGGCAAGGCAATTTCAGGCAAGAAAATATCAGAAAATTCCAGGCAAGTCAATTCCAGGAAAGGCAATTCTAGGCAATTAAAGGCAAGTCAATTCCAGGCAATTCCTGTCAAGGCAATTCCATGCAAGCTAATTTCTGGCAAAGCAATTTCCGATGATGAAATTTCATGCAAGCCAATTCAAGGCAAAAAATTTCCAGGCAACAAGATTCCATGCAAGGCCATTCCAGGCAAAGCAGTTTTAGGCAATTCCAGGAAAGGCAATTACAGACAAAACAATTCCAGGCAATTCCAGACAAGGCAAATTCAGGAAACGCAATTACAGGCAATTTTAGGCAAGGCAAATCCAGGCATTTCCAAGCACAGCAATTCAAGACAACTAAATTTCAGGCAATTTCATAAAAGGAAATTCCAGGGATGGCAATTTCAGGCAATTCCAGGAAAGACAATTACATGCAAGGCAATTCTTGGAAACTCCAGGCTAGGCAAATTCAGGCAAGGCATTTCCAGAAAATTTCTTTTTAGGCAATTTCAGGCAAGGCAATTCACAGCAATTTCATTCCAGGATATTGCAGGCAATTCCAGGCAAGGCAATTCTAGCGAGGGCAAGTCTAGACAATTTTCACCAAGAAAATTCCAAGCCAGGCAACCACAGATGATTCAAGGTAAGACAATTACAGGCAATTACAGGCAATTACAGGCAGGTAATCCAGGCAATTCCAGGCATGGAAATTCCAGAAAACGCATTTTCAGGCAAGGCAAATCCAGAGCAATTCCAGGCAAGGCAATTCAAGGCAACTTAATTTTATTCAATTTCAGGCAAGGAAATTCCAGGGAAGGCAATTCCAGGCAAGGCAATTACACACAAGGCAATTCCAAACAACTGCAGGCTAGGCAAATTCAGGCAAAGTATTCCCAGGCAATTCCTGGCAAGGCAATTATTGGCAAGTCAATTCCGCGCAATTCCAGGCAAAAAAACTCGAGGCAGGGCAATTTAATGCAATTACATGAAAGGTAATTCCTGGCAAGGGAATTTCAGACAATTCCAGGCAATGCAAATCCCACGAAAAAAATTCCAGGCAATTTTCGGCAAAGCAATTCCAGGCAAAACAATCCCAGACAATTTCAGGCAAGGCAATGGCAGGCAATTCTAGAGAAGGCAATTTGAAGCAAATCCAGGCAAGGCAATTATTCCAGGCAAGGCAAAACAATTCAAGGCAAAGCAATTCCAGGCAAAGCAAGGCAAGGCAAAGCAAGGCAATTCCAGGCAAGGCAATTCCAGGCAAAGCAAGTGAACTCAAAACAAGGCAATGCCCAGGAAAGCAATTCCAGGAAAAAACAGTCATCGCAATTCTAGGCAAGGGAATCCAGGCAATTCCAGGCAAAGCAATTTCAGGCAAGGCAATTAAAAGTCAAGCAATTCCAGGCAGTTCAAGGAAAGGAAATTTTAGGCAAGTCATTTCTAAACAATGCCTGGCAAGGCAAATCCACACAATTCCAGGAAAGGCAATTCCATGCAAGGCAATTCCAGCCAAGTCAATTCCAGCCAAGGCAATTTTAGGAAAGGCAATTCCAGGCAATTCCAGAAAAGGCAATACTAGCCAAGGCAATTCCAGGCAAAATAATTTAATGCAAGGCAATTCCTGGAAATGCAACTTCAGGCAATTCCAGGCAAGGCAATTAGAGCCAAGGCAATTCCATGCAATTCCAGACAAAGCAATTCCAGGCAAGAAAACTTAAGGCAATTCCAAAAAAGACAATTCCGAGCAATGCAATTCTAGGCAATTTTAGGCAATACAATACCTGGCAACGTAATTCCAGGCAATTCCAGGCAAAAAAATTCCAGGCAAGCAACTCCAGGCAAATCCACACAAAAAAAATTCCAGGCAAGGCAATTCCACACAATTCCAGGCAAGGCAATTCCAGGCAATTTGACGCAAAGCAATTTCAGGCAAAAACACTTCAGGCAATTCCACACAATGCAGTTCCAGCCACACAATTCCTCACAATTCCAGGAAAGGCAATTCTAGAGAAAGCAATTCCAGGCAATTTTTAAAAAGAAAATTCTAAAAAAGACAATTCCTGGCAAGGCAAATCTAGGCAAGGCAATTTCAGGCAATTCCAGGAAAGAAAATTTTAGGCAAGGCAATTCAGAAAAAAATCCAGGCAATGCAATTTCCGGCAAGGCAATTCCAGGCAATTCCAGGCAAGGCAATTTTAGGCAAGGTAATTCCAGGCAAGGGAATTCCTTGAAATTTCAGGCAAAGCAATGCCTGGCAAGGCAATTGCAGGCAATTTCAGGCATGGCAATTCCAAGCAATTCCAGGCAATCCATTTCCAGGCAAGGAAATTCCAGGCAGAAAATTTTTGCACAAGGCATTTTCAGGCTATTTTAGGCAATGCAATTTCAGGCAAAAATATATCAGAAACTTACAGGCAAGACAATTCCATGCATGGCTATTCTAGATAAGTCCAAGCATGGTATTACCAGGCCAAACAATTCCAGGAAATTTTATGCAAGTCAATTAAAGGCAAGGAATTTCCAGGCTACTCCACGCAAGTAAATTCCAGGAAAAAATATTAGGAAATTACAGGCAAGGCAATTTCAGCATAGGCAATTCTTCGCCATTTTACACAAGTCAACTCCAGGTAAGACAATTCCAGGCAATTCCCAGCAAGGCAATTTTAGGCAAGCTAATTTTTGGCAATGCAATTCCTGATGATACAATTCCAGGCAAGGCAATTCCAGGCAAGAAAATTCCATACAAGGCAATTCCAGGCAAAGCAATTTCAGGCAATTCCAGACAAGGCAATTCCAGGCAAATAAATTCCAGGTAATTACAGACAAGGCAATTCCAGGAAAGTCAATTACAGGCAATTTCAGGTAAGGCAATTCCAGGCAATTCAAGGCAAGAAAACTCAAGACAACTAAATTCCAGGCAATTCCATGCAAGGCAATAACAGGGAAGGCAATTTCAGGCAATTCCAGCCAAGGCAAATATACGAAAGGCAATTCCAGGCATCTCCAGACTAGGCAAATTCTGGCAACGCATTTTTAGGCTATTCCTGGCAAGGCAATTTAAGGCAAAGCAATTCTGGCAATTCCAGTCAAGGCAATTCCAGAAAAAACAATTCCATGCAATTCCAGGCAAGGCAATTCTAGCCAAGGTAATTCCAAGCAATTTTCAGCAAGGCAATTCCAGGAAAGGCAACCTCAGGCAATTTTAGGCAAGCTAATTACAGGCAATTTCAGGCAATTCCAGGCAAGGTAATCCTTGCAATTCCAGGCAAGAATATAGCCAGAAACACAATTCCAGGAAAGGCAATTTAAGGCAAGGCTATATTAAGCAAGGCAACTTGAGGCAACTTAATTGCAGGCCATTCCATTCAAGGCAATTTTAGGGAAGAAAATTTCAGGCAATTCCAGACAAGAAAATTACAGGCAGGGCAATTCCAGGCAACTGCGTGCTAGACAAATTAAGGCAAGGCATTTGCAGGCAATTATTGGCAAGGCAATTTTAGGAAAGGCAATTCCAAACCAGGCAATCCCAGAAAAGAAAATTCCAGGCAATTTTAGGCAATACAATTCAGCCAAGGAAATTTCATTCAATTTTCTTCAAGGCAATTCCTGACAAGGCAATCCCAGGCAATACCAGGCAAGGCAATTATTCCAGGTAAGGCAAGGCAAGGCAATTGTTCAAGGCCAGGCAAAACAATGGAAGTCAAAGCAAATCTATCCAAAGCAAGGCAAGGCAAGACAAAGAAATTTCAGGCAAAGCAAGTCAAGGGAAGGCAAGGCAATTCCAGAAAAGGCAATTCTAGAAAATTTCAGTCAACCCAAATCCAAGCAAGACAATCCAGGCAATTGCAGGCAAGGCAATTCAAGGCAAGGCAATTCCAGGCAATTCCAGGCAATGAAATTAAAAGCAAGACAATTCCAGGCAATAATAAGCAAGGTAATATCAGGCAAGGCATTTCCAAGCAATGTCTGTCAAGCCAATTCCAGGCAAGGCAATTCCACTCTATTCCAGGCAAGGCAATTGCAGGCAAGACAATCTAGGCAATTCCAAGCAAGGCAGTTCCAAACAATTTCAGGCAGGAAATTCCAGGTAATGAAATCCCAGGCAATTCCCATAAAGGTAATTTGAAACAAGGCAATTCCACACAATTCCAAAGAAGACAATTAAAGGCAAGGCAATTTCAGTTAAGGCAATTCCAGAAAATTCCAGCCAAGGCAATTCCAGGAAAGAAAATTTCAGGCAATTTCAGGCAACAAAATTTCTGACCAAGCAACTGGTAATTCCAGGCAAGACAATTCCAGCCAATGCAATTTTAGTCAATTCCAGTAAAAGCAATTCCAGGCAAGAAAATTTCAGGCAATTCCAGAAAAAACCATTTCTGTCAACGCAATTTTATTTAATTCCAGGCTACACAATTCCAGGCAATTCTACCCAAGGCAATTCCAGGAAAGCAACTCCAGGCAATTGTAAGCAAAACAATTCAAGGCAAGGCAATTCCACGCAATTCCAGGCAAGGCAATTCCAGGCAAAAAAACAGACAATTACAGGCAAGGCCATTCAAGACATGGAAATTCCACCTACTTTTAGGTATGGCAATTCCTGGCTATGCAATTCCAGGCAATTCCTGGCTATGCAATTCCAGGCATTTCCAGGCAAGACAATTCCACCCAATGCAATTCCAGGCAATTAAACTTCAGGCAATTCCAGGCAAGGCATTTGCAGCCACAACAATTACAAGCAATTTCAGGCGAAACAATTCCTGGCCATAAAATTCCAGAAAATTCAAGGCCAGGCAATTCCAGGAAAGGCAATTTCAGGAAAGCGAATTCCAGGAAATTCCAGACAAGGCAATTCCAGACAAGGCAATCCAGGCAATTCCAGGCAATGCAATTCTAAGTAATTCTAAATAAGAAAATTCCAGGATAAAAAATCTCAAAGTAATAAAAGCTATTTACGACAAACCAACAGCCAATATCATACTGAATGGGCAAAAACTGGAAGCATTCCCTTTGAAATCCGGCACCAGACAAGGATGCCCCCTCTCACCACTCCTATTTAATATAGTACTGGAAGTTCT
>JAPYYA010000874.1:0-26018 GCA_028533165.1 Leontopithecus rosalia
AAAAAAAAAAAGAAAATTTCAAACAAGGCAATTCGAGGCAAGGCAAGGCAAGGCAAAAAGGCAATTCCAGGCAGGGTGATTTCAGTCAAGACAAGGCAGAACAATCCCAAGCAAAACAAGACAAGACAAGGCAAGGCAATTCCAGACAAGGAAATTCCAGGCAAGGCAAGGAAAGGCAATCCAGGCAAGGCAATTTTAGGCAAGGCAAGGTAAGGCAAAGCAATGCAATTCTATGCAAGGCAAATCCAGGCAAGGCAATGCAATGCAAGGCAAAGTAATTTCAGGCCAGGCAATTCCTGGCTATGCAAGGCAAGTCAATTCCATGCAAGGCAATTGCCACAAAGGCAATTCCAGGCAAGGCAATTGCCAGAAAAGTCAATTCCAGAAAAATTAAGGCTAGAGAAAGCAGGGAAAGACAATCCCAGCCAAGGCAATTTCAGGCAAGGCAAAGAAATTCCGGGGAAGGCAACTCCAGACAAGAAAGGCAAGGCAATTCCAGGCAAGGCAAGGCAACGCAAGGCAAGGCAATTCTAGACAATGCAATTCCAGTTGAGAAAAGGAAAGGTAAGGCAATTTGAAGCAAGGCAATTCCGGTCAAGGCAAGGCAGGACAAGGCAATTTCACGCAAGGCTATGCCAGGGAAGGCAAGGCAGGGTAATTCCAAAGAAGGAAAAGGAAAGCAAGGCAAGGCAATTTAATACAAGGCAATTCCAAGCAAGAAAATTTCAGGCAAGGCAAGGCAAGGCAAGGCAATTCCACGAAAGGCAATTCTAGGCTAGGCAAGGCAAGGCGTGGGAATGCAGTGCAATTTTAGGCAAAGAAATTGCAGGCAAGGGAGGGCAAGGTAATGTAGGGCAATTCAAGGCAAGGCTCTTTTAGGCAAGGCAAGGCAATGTAAGGCAATTTCAGAAAAGTCACTTTTAGGCACAGCAAGGCAACACAAGACAAGGCAAAACAAGGCAAGTCAGAAGGAGGCAATTTCAGGCAAGGCAATTCCAGGCAAGGCAAGGCAAGACAATTCCAGATAAGGCAAGGCAAAGCCAATGCAATGCAATGCAAGGCAATGCAATGCAAGGCAATTCCAAGAAAGAAAATTTTAGGCAAGGCAAGGCAATTATAGGCTAGGCAAGGCAAGGCAAGGGAATGCAGCTCAATTCTAGGCAAGGAAATCCCAGGCAAGACAAGGCAAGGGAAGACATTACTAGGCAAGACAATTTCAGTCAAAGCAATCCCATGCAAGAAAAGGCTAGGCAATTCAGGGAAATTGCACGACCATCAATTCCAGGCAAGGAAAGCCAAGACAAAGTCAGGCAAGGAAAGGCAAGGTAATTCCAGGCAAGACAATTGCATAAAAGGCAATTCCAGGCAAGGCAAGGCAAGGAAATTTTAGGCAAAGCAAGGAAAGGCAATTCGAAGCAAGGCAATTCCAGGCAAGGCAAGGTAAGGCAAGTCAATGCAATCCTAGGCAAGACAATTCCAGGCAAGGCAAGAAAATGTAAGGCAAGGCAATTCCCATCAAGGCAAGGGAAGACAACACAAGGCAACGCAATTTTAGGCAAGGGAATTCCAGGCGAGAAAAGGCAAAACAAGACAATTCAAAAGAAGGCAACTCCAGTCAAGGCAAAAAAAGACAACGTAATTCCAGGCAAGGCTATTTTAAAGAAGGTAAGGCCTGGCAACACCAGGCAAGGCAATGCAATGCAAGGAAATTCAAAGCACAGAAATTCCAGGCAAGGCAAGGCAAGGCAATTTCAGGCAAGACAATTCTAGGCTAGGTAAGGTAAGGCAAAGGAATGCAGTGCAATTCTAGGCCATGCAAATCCAGGCAAGGCAGGGTAAGGCAATATAGGACAATTCTAGGCAAGGTGCTTTTTGGCAAGGCAAGGCAACATAAGGCAATTTCAGGGAAGTCAATTTTAGGCATGGCAAGGCAATGCAAGGCAAGGCAAGGCAAAAAGAGGCAATTTCAGGCAAGGCAAAAAGAGGCAATTTCAGGCTCGGCAATTCCAGGCAAGGCAAGGGAAGGTAACCCAAGGTAAGGCAAGGCAATTTCAGGCAAGACAATCCCTGGCAAAGCAAGGCAAAGCATATCCAGGAAAGGCAATTGCCGGAAAGGCAATTCCAAGCAAGTCAAGGCAATAGAAGGCAAGGCAGGGAAATGCAATTTTTAGCAATGCAATTGCAGAAAAGGCAATTCCAGGCAAGGCAATCTTAGGTAAGGCAAGGCTAGGCAATACCAAGGAAGGCAACTTCAGGCAATGCAAGGCAGGGAAATTCCAGGCAAGCCCATTGCTGGAAAGGCAATTCTCGGAAAATTAAGGCAAGAGAAGGCAGGAAAAGGCAATCTCAGGCAAGGCAATTCTAGGCAAGGCAAGGCAAGGCAAAAAAGGACAATTCTTGGAAAGGCGATTGCAGACAAGGCAAGGCACGGCAATTTCAGGCAAGGCAAGGCAAGACAAGGCAAGGCAATTCCAGACAAGAAAATTCCAGGCAAGACAAGAAAAGGCAATTCCAGGCAAGAAATTCCAGGTAAGGCACGGTAAGAAAAGGCAATGCAATTCTACAAAAGGCAATTCCAGACAAGGCAAGAAAATGAAAGGCAAGGAAATTTCAGGCAAGGCAATTCCTGGTAACTCAAGGCAAGGAAATTTTAAGCAAGGCAATTTCTGGTAACGCAAGGCAAGGCAATTCCAGGCAAGGCAATTGCCAAAAAGGCAATTTTAGGCAAAGGAAGGCAAGACAAGTCAGGGAAAGGTATTTCCAAGCAAGACAATTTAGCTAAGACAAGGCAAGACAATTCCAGGAAAGGCAATTCCAGTAAAGGCAAGGCAAGGCAACAAAAGGCAAGGCAATTCTAGGCAAAGCAATTCCAGTTGAGAAAAGGAAAGGTAAGGCAATTCGAAGCATGGTAATTCCAGTCAAGTCAAGGCAAGACAAGGCAATTCTACGCAAGGCTATACCATGGAAGGCAAGGCAGGGCAATTCCAAAGAAGGAAAAGGAAGTCAACGCAAGGCAATGCAATGCAAGGCAATTCCAAGAAAGAAAATTTTAGGCAAGGCAAGGCAATTATAGGCTAGGCAAGGCAAGGCAAGGGAATGCAGCGCAATTCTAGGCAAGGAAATCCCAGGCAAGGCAAGGCAAAGCAATGTAGGGCAATTCTAGGCAAGACTCTTTTAGGCAAGGCAAGGCAAAGAAAGCAATTTCAGGAAAGTCAATTTTAGGCATGGCAAGGCAATGCAAGGCAAGACAAGAAAAGGCAAGGCAAGTCAGAAGGAGGCAATTTCAGGCAAGGCAATTCCAGGCTAGGCAATTCCAGACAAGGATAGGCAAGGCAAGTAAGAAGGACGCAATTTCAGGCAAGGCAATTTCAGGCAAGGTAATTTCAGGCAAGGCAATTCCAGGCAAGGCATTTCCAGGCAAGACAATTCGAGCCAAAGCAATCCCATGCAAGAAAAGGCTAGGCAATGCAAGGCAATTGTGTGACCATCAATTCCAAGCAAGGAAAGTCAGGCAAGGCAAGGCAAGGTAATTCCAGGCGAGACAATTGCAGAAAAGGCAATTTCAGGCAAGGCAAGGCAAGGAAATTCCAGGCAAGGAAAGGAAAGGCAATTCGAAGCAAGGCAATTTCAGGCAAGGCAAGGTAAGGCAAGTCAATGCAATTCTGATTAGACAATTCCAGGCAAGCAAGGGAATGTAAGGCAAGGAAAATCTAGTCAAGGCAAGGGAAGACAACGCAAGGCAATGCAATTATAGGCAAGGGAATTCCAGGCGAGAAAAGGCAAAACAAGACAATTCGAAAGAAGGCAACTCCAGTCAAGGAAAAAAAAAAGACAAGGTAAATCCAGGCAAGGCTATTTTAAAGAAGGCAAAGCAGGGCAATACCAGGCAAGGAAAAGCAAGGCACGGAAAGGCAAGGAAAGGCAATTCCAAGCAAGTAAATTTCAAGCAAAGCAAGACAAGGCAATTCCAGGCAAGGCAATTCTAGGCTAGGCAAGGCAAGGCAAGGGAATGCAGCACAATTCTAGACAAGGCAATTCCAGGCAAGGCAGGGCAAGGCAATGTAGGGCAATTCCAGGCAAGGCTCTTTTAGGCAAGGCAAGAAAACATAAGGCAATTTCAGGAAAGTCCATTTTAGGCACGGCAAGGCAACGCAAGGCAAGAGAAGGCAAGGGAAGGGAAGGCAAGGCAAAAGAGGCAATTTCAGGCAAGGCAATTCTAGGCAAGGCAAGGCAATTCCAGGCAAGGCAAGGCAAGGCAAGGCAAGGCAATTCCATGCTCAGCAATTTCAGTCAAGGCAAGGCAAGGCAACCCAAGGCAAGGCAATGCAATTCCAGGCAAGACAATTCCAGGCAAGGAAATCCTATGCAAGAAAAGGTAAGGCAATTGCAAGGCAAGGAAATTTCACACAAGGCGATTCTTGACAAAGCAAGGCAAGACATTTCCAGAAAAGGCAATTTCCAGAAAGGCAATTCCAAGCAAGTAAAGGCAACGGAAGAAAAAGCAAGGAAATGCAATTTTTGGCAAGGTAATTGCATAAAAGGCAATTTCAGGCAAGGCACGGCAAGACAAGGCAGAGAAAGGCAACTTCAGGCAAGGCCATTTTAGGTAAAGCATGGCTAGGTAATTTCAAGGGAGGCAGCTACAGGTAATGTAAGGCAGGGAACTTCCAGGCAAGATCATTGCTGGAAAGGCAATTTCTGGAAAATTAAGGCAAGAGAAGGCAGGGAAAGGCAATCCCAGGCAAGGCAATTCTAGGCAAGGCAAGACAAGGCAAAAGAGGACAATTCTTGGCAAGGCGATTTCAGGCAAGGCAAGGCAAGGCAATTTCAGGCAAGGCAAGACAAGACAAGGCAGGGCAATTCCAGGCAAGGCAAGAAAAGGAAATTCCAGGCAAGGCAAGGTAAGGCAAGGCAATGCAATTCTACAAAAGGCAATTCCATACAAGGCAAGGCAATTTCAGTTAAGGCAATTCCTGGTAACGCAAGGCAAGGTAATTCCCAGCAAGGCAGTTGCTAAAAAGGCAATTTCAGCTAAGATAAGGCAAGAGAATTCCAGACAAGGCAATTCCAGTCAAGGCAAGGCAAGGCAACGCAAGGTAAGGCAATTCTAGGCAATGCAATTCTAGTTGAGGAAAGAAAAGGGAAGGCAATTCAAAGCAAGGCAATTCCAGTCAAGGCATGGCAGAACAAGGCAATTCCATGCAAGGCTACACAGGGAAGGCAAAGCAGGGCAATTCCAAAGAAGAAAAAGGAAGGCAAGGCAAGGCAATGCAATGCAAGGCAATTCCAAGCAAGAAAATTCCAGGCAAGGCAAGGCAAGTCAAGGCAAGGCAAGGCAATTCTAGGAAGTGCAGTTCTAGGCTAGGCAACACAAGGCAAGGGAATGAAGCGCAAGTCTATACAAGGCAATTTCAGGCAAGGCAGGGCAAGGCAATGTATGGCAATTCTAGGCAAGGCTCTTTTAGGCAAGGCAAGGCAATGAAGGCAATTTCACAAAAGTCAATTTTAGGCACAGAAATGCAACGAAAGGCAAGGCAAGGCAAAGCAAAGAAAGGCAAGGCAAAAAGAGGCAATTTCAGGCAAGGCAATTCCAGGCTAAGCAATTCCAGGCAAGACCATTCCAGGCAAAGCAATCCCATGCAAGAAAAGGCTTGGCAATGCAAGGCAATTGTGTGACCATCAATTCCAGGCAAGAAAAGGCAAGACAAAGTCAGGCAAGGCAAGGCAAGGAAATTCCAGGCAAGGCAAGCAAAGGCAATTCAAAGCAAGGCAATTCCAGGCAAGGCAAGGTAAGGCAAGTCAATGCAATTCTAGGCAAGACAATTCCAGGCAAGGCAAGAAAATGTAAGGCAAGGCAATTCCCATCAAGGCAAGGGAAGACAAGACAAGGCAAGGCAATTATAGGCAAGGCAATTCCAGGCGAGAAGTCAAAACAAGACAATTCAAAACAAGGCAACTCCAGTCAAGGCAAGGAAAGAGAAGGCAATTTCTGGCAAGGCTATTCCAAAGAAGGCAAGGCAGGGCAATCCCAGGCAAGGAAAAGCAAGGCAAGGCAAGGCAAGGCAAGGCAAGGCAATGCAATGCAAGGCAATTCTAAGCAAGAAAATTTCAGGCAAGGCAAGACAAGACAAGGCAGGGAAATTTATTTCCAGGACAGGCAATTTCAGCTAAGTCAAGGCCAGACAATTCCACTCAAAGAAATTTCAGTCAAGGCAAGGCATGGCAACATAAGGCAAGGCATGGCAATGCAAGGCAAGGCCATTCCAGACAAGGATAGGCAAGGCAAGGCAATTTGAAGCAAGGCAGTTCCAGTCAAGGCAAGACAAGACAAAATAATTCCACGCAAGACTATTCCAGGGAAGGAAAGGCAGGGCAATTCCAGGCAAGGAAAAGCAAGGCAATGCAAGGCAATTTCAAGCAAGGCAATTCCAGGTAGGACAAAGCAAGAAAATTTAATTCAAGGTAAATCTGGTTATGGCATTTCTAGGCAAGGCAAGGCAAATCAATTCCAGGCAAGAAAATTCCAGGAAAGTCTAGGCAAGAAAATTGAAGACAAGGCAAGGCAGAGCAATTCCAGGCAGGGCAATTCCAGGCAGGGCAATTCCAGATAATACAAGACAAGGCAAGACAATTCTAGGCAAGGCAATTCCAGGCAAGGCAAGGGAAGCCAAAGCAAGGCAATTCCAGACAGGGCAATTTCAGGCTATGCAAGAAAAGGCAATGTAAGAAAATTCCCAGCAAGGCAAAAAAATCCAGGCAAGGGAATTCAAGGCAAGGCAGTCCAATTCCAGGCAAGGCAATTGGAGGTAAGGAAAGGCAAGACAAAGCAGAGCAATTCCAGGCAAAACAATTCGAGGCAAGCCAAGGCAGAGAAATTCCAAGCAAGGCAATTAGAGGCAAGGTAAGGCGAAGCAAAAGAGGGCAACTTCAGGCAAGGCGATTTTAGGCAAGGCAAGACAACACAAAATAAAGCAAATCCAGACAAGGATAATCCAGGCACGGCAAGGAAGAGCAATTCTAGGCAAGGTAAGGTAAGAAAAGGCAATGCAAGTCTAGGAAATGCAATTCCAGGCAAGGCAAGGCAATGCAAGGTAAGGCAATTTCAGGCAAGGCAATTCCTGGCAATTTTAGGCATGGCAATTTCAGACAAGGCAAGGCAAGTCAAGGCAAAAATATTTATTTTAATGCCAGGCAATTTCAGCTAAGTCAAGGCCAGACAATTCCACTCAAGGAAATTTCAGTCAAGGCAAGGCAAGGCAATTCCAGGCAAGGCAATTCCAGGCAAGGCAATTCCAGGCAAGGATAGGCAAGGCAATTCGAATTAAGGAAATTCCAGTCAAGGCAAGGCAAGATAAGGCAATTCCACGCAAGGCTATTCCAGGGAAGGCAGGGCAGGGCAAACTCAGGCAAAGAAAAGAAAGGCAATGCAAGGCAATTCCAGGAAGGGCAATTCCACGTAGGGCAAGACAAAAAAAATTTCAGTCAATGCAATTCCAGGTAAAGCAGGCAAGGCAAGGCAATTTCAGGCAAGAAAATTCCTAGCAATGCAAGTCAATGCAAGGCAATGCCAGGCAAGTAAATTCCGGGAAAGGCTAGGCAAGGAAATTGCAGGCAAGGAACATCCAGGTAAGGTAAGGTAAGGCAAGGCAATTCCAGGCAAGGCAAGGAAAGGTAGGGCAATTTCAGACAACACAAGGGAAGGCAAGACAATTCAAGGCAAGGCAATTCCAGGCAAGGCATGGAAAACCAAAGCAAGGCAATTCCAGACAGGGCAATTTCTGGCAAGGCAAAATGCAATGCAAGAAAATTCCAGGCAATGGAATTCAAGCTAGGCAAAACAAGGCGAGGGACGTCAGTTCCATGCAAGGCAATTCAAGGTAAGGAAAGGCAAGACAAGCAGGGCAATTTCAGGCAAGGCAATTCGAGGCAAGCCAGGGAAATTCCAAACAAGGCAATAGGAATCAAGGCAAGGCAAGGCAAAAAAGGGCAACTCCAATCAAGGTGATTTCAGGCACGGCAAGGCAAGAAAATTTTAGGCAAGGCAAGACAAGAGAAGGCAAGGCAATTTCAGAGAAAAAAATTACAGGCAAAGTAAGAAAAGGCAATTCCAGTCAAGGTAATTCCAGGCAAGGCAAGGCAAGACAAGGCAGAGAAATGCATTTTCAGACAAGGCACTTTCAGCTAAGGCAAGGCAAGATAATTCCAGGCAAGGCAAAGTAAGGCAATGCAAGGCAAGGGAATTCGAGGCAAGGTAATTTCAGGTGAGGAAAGGCAAGGCACATAAATTTGAAGCACGACAATTACAGCCAAGGCAAGGCATGACAAGGCAATTCCACGCAAGGCTATTACAGGGAAGTCAAGCCAGGGCAACTCCAGGCAAGGGAAAGCAAGGCTATGCAAGGCAATTCCAGGCAATTCAACTCCATGTAAGGCAAGGCAAGCCAATTACAGGCAAGGAAATTTCAGGCAAGGCAATTCTAGGCAAGGGAAGGCAAGACAAGGCAATTCCAGGCAAGAAATTTCGTGGCAAGGCAAGTCAAATTTCAGGCAAGTAAATTCCAGTAAAGACTAGGAAAGGTAATTGCAAGCAAGGCAAATTCAGACAAGGCAAGGCAAGAAAACGCAATTACAGGCAAGGCCAGCCAAGGTAGAGCAATTTCAGGCAGGTCAATTTCAGGCAAGGCAAGGCAAGGCAGGGCAATTCCAGGCAGGTCAATTCCAGACCACACAAGGCAAAGCAAGACAATTCTAGGCAAGGCAATTCCAGGCAAGACAAGGCATGCCAAATCAAGGCAATTCCAGACAGGGAAGTTTCAGGCTAAGCAAGAAAGGCAATGCAATAAATTACCAGCAAGGGAAAAAAATTCCAGGCAAAAGAATTCAAGGCAAGGCAGGACAAGACAAGGAATGCCAATTCCACACAAGACAATTTGAGGTAAGGAAAGGCGAGTCAAAGCAGGGCAATTCCAGGCAAGGCAATTCGAGGCAAGGCAAACCAGGGAAATTCCAAACAGGGCAATTCAATTCAAGGCAATGCAAGACAAAAAAGCGCAATTCCAGGCAAGGCGATTTTAGGCAAGGCAAAGAAAGGCAATTCCAGGAAAGGCAAGACAAGACAAGACAAGGCAATTCCAGACAAGGAAATTCCAGGCAAGTCAAGAAAAGACAATTCGTGGCAAGGCAATTCCAGAGAAGGCAAGGTAAGACAAGAGAATGTAATTCTAGGCAATGCAATTCCAGGCAAGGCAAGGCAATGTAAGGCCAGGCAATTCCAGTCAAAGCAAGGTAACACAATGCAAGGCAAGGCAATTCTAGGCAAGGCAATTCAAGATGAGGAAAGGAAAGGCAACCAATTTGAAACAAGTCAATTAAAGTCAAGGCAAGGCAAGACAAGGCAATTCCAGGCAAGACTATTCCAGGGAAGGCAAGGCAGGGCAATTCCAGGCAAGGAAAAGAAGGCAAAGTAAGGTAATGCAATGCAAGTCAATTCTGAGCAAGGAAATTTCAGGCAAGGCAAGGCAAGGCAAGGCAATTTTAGGCTAGGCAAGCAAGGTAAGGGAATGCAGCGCAATTCTAGACAATTCAAATCCAGGCAAGGCAGGGCAAGGCAATGTAGGGCAATTCTAGGCAAGACTCTTTTAGGCAAAGCAAGACAATGCAAGGCAATTTCACAAATATCAATTTTAGGTACGGCAAGGCAAGGCAATGCAATGCAAGACAAAGCAAGGCAAGGCAAAAAAGGCAATTTCAGGCAAGACAATTCCAGGCAAGGCAAGGCAAGGCAATTCCAAGCTCAGCAATTCAAGGCAAGGCAATCCCATGCAGGAAAAGGCAATGCAATGCAAGGCTAATGCACAATCATAAACTACAAGCAAGGAAAGGTAAGACAAATCCAGGCAAGGCAAGGTAAGGTAATTCCAGGGAAGACAAAGCAGGAAAGGCAATTCTAGGCAAGGCAATTTCAGATAAGGCAGGGCAAGGCAATCTCAGGCTAGGCAATTCCAGGCAATGCAAGGCAATGAAAGGCAAGGCAAGGCAGGGCAATTCCAGACGAGGCAAGACAAGACAAGGCAAGGCAATTCCAGAGAAGAAAATTCCAGGCAAGGCAAAGAAAGGCAATTCCAGGCAAGGCAATTCCAGGCAAGGCAAGGTACTGCAAGGTAATGCCATTCTAGGAAAGGAAATTTCAGTTCAGGCAAGGCAATTTCTGTCAATGCAAGGCACGGCCATTCCAGGCAAGGTGATTGCCGGAAAGGCAACTCCAGGCAAGGCAAGGCAAGGCAAGACAAGGCAGGGAAAGGTATTTCCAGGCAATACAATTCCAGCTAACGCAAGGCAACACAATTCCAGGCAAGGGAACTCAAGTCAAGGCAAGGCAAGGCAATTCTAGGTAAGGCAATTCCAGGCGAGGAAAGGCAAGGCAAGGTAAATCAAAGCAAGGCAACTGCAGTCAAAACAAGGCAAGGCATGGCAAGACAATTCCATGCAAGGCTATTCCAGGAAAGGCAAGGCAGGGCATTCCAGGCAAAAGAGAGCAAGACAATGGTAGGTAATCCCAGGCAAGGCAATTCTAGGTAAGGAAAGGCAAGAAAATTTCAGGTAAGGCAATTCCAGGAAAGGCAATTCTAGGCAACTCAAGTCAAGAAAAGGCAAGGCAATTTCAGGCAAGCAAATTTCTGGCAAGGCAAGTAAATGCAAGGCAATTCAAGGCAAGTAAATTTCAGGCAAGGCTAGGCAAAGAAATTGCAGGCAAGGCAAATCCAGCCAAGGCAAGGCAAGACAAGACAAGGCAGGGAAATTGCAGGAAGGGTAATGCTAGACAATGCAAGGCAAGACAAGACAATTCTATGCAAGGCAATTCCAGGCAAGGCAAGGCAAAAAAAGAAAGGCAATTCCAGACGGGGTCATTCCAGGCTAGGCAACGAAAGGTAATGCAAGAAAATTTCCAGCAAGGCAAAAATATTCCAGGCAAGATAATTCAAGGAAAGGCAAGGCAAGGCAAAACAAGGCAAGAGAGGCAAAGTCCAGGCAAGGCAATTTGAGGTAAGAAAAGGCAAGGCAAAGCAGGACAATTCGAGGCAAACCCAAGACAGGGAAATTTCAAACAAGGCAATTTGAAGCAAGGCAAGGAAAGGCAAGGCCAGTCAAAAAAAAAAGAAATATCAGTCAAGGCGTTTTCAGGCAAGGCCAGGCAAGGTAATCCCAGGAAAGGCAAGACAAGACAAGGCAAGGCAATTCCAGGCAAGGAAGTTACAGATAAGGCAAGAAATGCAACTCCAGGTTAGGCAATTCCAGGCAAGTCAAGGTAAGACAAGACAATGCAATTCTAAGCATGGAAATTCCAGGCATGGCAAGGCGATGCAAGGGAAGGCAATGCAAGGCAAGACAATTTCTGGCAATGAAAGGCAAGCCAACTCCAGGCAAGGCAATTGACAGAAAGGGAATTCCAGGCAAGGCAAGGCAAGGTAAGGCAAGACAAGGCACGGAAAGGTATTTCCAGGCGAGACAATTTTAGCGAATTCAAGTCAAGACAATTCCAGCAAGGCAATTCCAGTCAAGGCAAGGCAAGACCAGTCAAGGCAAGGCAAGACCATTCTAGGCAAAGCAATTCAAGGCGAGAAAAGGCAAAACAAGGCAATTCGAGGCAAGGCAATTCCAGGGAAGGCAAAGTAAGGCAAGGGAATGAAATTATCGGCAAGGCAATTTCAGGCAAGGCAAGGCAGTGGAAAGCAAGAAAATTCCAGTCAAGACAAAGTAAGGCAACACAAGGCAAGGCAATTCTAGGCAAAGCAATTACAGGTGAGTAAAGGCATGGCAACCAATTTGAAACAAGGCAGCTTCAGGCAAGGCAAGACAAGACAAGGCAATTCCAGGCAAGGGTATTTCAGGGAAGGCAAGGCAGGGCAATTCCAGGCAAGAAAAAGCAAGGCAGTACAAAGCAATAAAATGCAAGGCAATTTCAAGCAAGGAAATTCCAGGCAAGGCAATGGAAGGCAATTCCAGTCAAGACAATTCTAGGCTAGGCAAGGCAAGGGAATGCAGCGCAATTCTAGACAAGGCAATTTCAGGCAAGGCCGGGCAAGGCAATGTAGGGCAGTTCTATGCAAGGCTCTTTTAGGCAAGGCAAGGCAACAAACGTAATTTCAGGAAAGTCAATTTTGGGCATGGCAAGGCAAGGCAAGGCAATGCAAGTCAAAAAGAGGCAATTTCAGGCAAGGCAATTTCAGGCAAAGCAAGACAGGGCAATTCCAGGCAAGACAATTCCGGGCAAGGCAATCCTATGGAAAGAAATGCAAGGCAATGCAAGACAATTGCAGGACCATCAATTACAGGCAAGAAAAGGCAAGACAAATCCAGGCAAGGCAAGGCAAGTAATTCCAGGCAAGACAATTGCAGAAATGGCAATTTAAGGCAAAGCAATTATAGGCAAAGCAAGGCAAGACAATTCCAGGCAAGGCAAGGAAAGACAAGGCAAGGCAATTCCAGACAAGAAAATTTTAGGCAAGGCAAGAAAAGGCAATTTGAAGCAAGGCAATTCCAGCCAAGGCAAGGTAAGGCAAGTCAATGCAATTCTAGGCAAGGCAATTTTAGGCAAGGCAAGGCAACATAAAGCAAGGCAATTCCAGTCAAGGCAAGATAAAGCAACACAAGGCAAGGCAATTCTAGGCAAGGCAATTCCAGGCAAGAAAAGACAAAACAAGACAATTCGAAACAAGGCAACTCAAGTCAAGGCAAGGCAAGACAAGGCAATTCCAGGCAACGTTATTCCAGGGAAGGCATGGCAGGGCATTCCAAACAAGAAAAAGTAAGGCAAGGCAAGACAATGCAATTCAATGCAATTCCAACCAAAAAAAATTCTAGGCAAGGCAAGGCAAGGCAAGGCAAGGCAAGGCAATTCCGGGCAAGGCAATATTAGGCTAGGCAAGGCAAGGCAAGTCAAGGGAATACAGCACAATTCTAGACAAGGCAATTCCAGGCAAAACAAGGCAAGGCAATCTCAGGTTAGGCAATTTCAGGCAATGCAAGGCATTGAAAGGCAAGGCAAAGCAAGGTAATTCCAGGCGAGGCAAGAGACGACAAGGTAAGGCAATTCCAGACACAAAAATTTCAGGCAAGGCAACGAAAGGCAATTCTAGGCAAGGCAAAGTAAGGCAAGGCAATGCAGTTCGAGGCAAGGAAATTCCAGACAAGGCAAAGCAATGCAAGCCAAAACAATTTTAGTCAAGGCAATCCCTGGCAAAGCAAGGCAAGGCAATTCCAGACAAGGCAATTGCCAGAAAGGCAACTCCAGGCAAGGCAAGACAAGGCAGGGAAAGGTATTTCCAGGCAACGCAATTCAAGCTAAGGCAAGGCAAGGAAATGCCAGTCAAGGCAAGACAATTAAGGCAATGCAATGCAAGGCAATTCCAGTCGAGGAAAGGCAAAGCAAGGCAATTCGAAGCAAGGCATTTGCAGTCAAAGCTAGGCAAGACAAGGCAATTCCAAGCAAGGCTATTCCATGGAAGACAAGGCAGGGCATTCCAGGCAAGAAAAAGCAAGGCAATGCAAGTCAATTATAGGCAAGGCAATTCCATGTAGTTCAAGGCAAGACAATTCCAGGCAAGACAATTCCAGGCAAGGCAATTCCAGGTAAGGCAATTCTAGGTAAGTCAAGTCAAGGCAACGCAAGGCAAGGCAAGGCAGGGCAAGGCAAAGCAAGGCAAGGCAAGGCAATTCCAGGCAAGTAAATTTCTGGCAAGGCTAGGCAAGAAAATTTCAGGCAAGGCTAGGCAAGAAAATTTCAGGCAAGGCAAATCCAGGCAATTCAACCCAAGGCAAGGCAGTGCAATTGCAGGCAGGGCAATTTCAGACAACAAAATACAAGGCAAGACAATTCTACCCAAGGCAATTTTTGGCAAGGCAAGGCAAAGCAAATCAAGGCAATTCCAGACAGAGCCATTCCAGGCTAGGCAATGAAAAGCAATGCAAGAAAATTTCCAGCAAGGCAAAAATATTCCAGGCAAGAAAATTCAAGGCAATGCAAAATAAGACAAGGGAGGCCAATTACAGGAAAGGCAATTCGATGTATGAATAGGCAAGGCAAAGCAGGGCGATTCCAGGCAAGGCAAGGCAGGGAAATTCCAAACAAGAAAATTCGAGATGAGGCGAGGCAAGGCAAGGCAAGGCAAAAAAGGGCAATTCCAGGCAAGGGGATTTCAGGCAAGGCAAGGCAAAGCAAGGCAAGGCAATCCCATGCAATGCAACACAAGACCTGGCAAGGCAATTCCAGACAGAAAAATTTTAGGTAAGGCAAAAAAAGGCAACTTGAGGCAACGGAATTCCAACCAAAAAAAGGTAAGGTAAGGCAATGCAATTGTAGGAAAGAAAATTCCAGGCAAGGCAAGGCAATGCAAGGTAAGGCAATTTCAGTCAAGAAAACTCCTGGCAACGAAAGGCAAGGCAATTGCCAGAAATGCAATTCCAGGCAAGGCAAGGCAAGAAAAAGCAGGAAAAGGTATTTCCAGGCAACGCAATTCCAGGTAAGGCAAGGCAAGGCAATTACAGCAAGGCAATTTCATGGCAAGGCAAGGCAAGGCAAGGCAAGGCAGGGCAGGGCAGGGCAGGGCAGGGCAGAGCAGGGCAGGGCAGGGCAGGGAAAGGCAAGGCAAGGCAAGGCAAGGCAAGGCAGGGCGAGAAAAGGCAAGGCAAGGCAATTCAAAGCAAGTTAACTGCAGTCAAGGCAAGGCAAGACAAGGCAATTTCACACAAGGCTATTCCAGTGAAGGCAAGGCAGGGCAATTCCAGGAAAGGAAAAGCAAGGAAATGCAAGGCAATTCCAGGAAAGAAAATCCCAGGTAAGGCAAGACAAGCCAATTCCAGGCAAGCCAATTCTAGGAAAAACAAGGCAACACAAGGCAATTCCAAGCAAGATAATTCCTGGCAAGGCAAGTCAGTGCAAGGCAATTTCAGACAAGTAAATTCCAGGCAAGGATAGGCAAGGCAATTCCAGGCAAGGCAAAGCAAGGTAAGGCAAAGCAAGGCAAGGCAGGGCAATTACAGGGCAATTTTAGGCAAGGCATGGAAAGGCAGTGCAAGAAAATTCCCAGCAAGGCACAAATATTTCAGGCAAGGGAATTCAAGGCCAGGCAAAACAAGGCAGGACAGGCCAATTACAGGCAAGGCAATTTGAGGTAAGAAAAATAAATGCAAAGCATGGCAATTCCAGGCAAGGCAATTTGAGGCAAGACAAGGGAGGGAAATTTCAAGCAAGGCAATTCGAGGCATGGCAAGGCAAGGCAAAAATGGCAATTCCAGGCAAGGCGATTTCAGGAAAAGCAAGGCAAGGCAACTCCAAACAAGGCAAGGCAAGACAAGGCAAGACAATTCGAGACAAAGAAATTTCAGACAAGGCAAGAAAAGGCAATGCCAGTCAAGGCAATCCCAGGCGAAGCAAGGTAAGGCAAGGCAATGTAATTCTAGGCAAGGCAATTCCAGGCAAGGCAAGGCATTGCAAGGCAAGGTAACTTCAGGCAAGGCAATTCCTGGCAATTCAAGACAAGGCAATTTCCGGCAAGGCAATTGCCAGAAAGGCAATTCCAGTGAAGGCAGGGAAAGACAAGGCAGAGAAAGGTATTTCCAGGCAAGGCATTTCTAGGCAAGGCAATTCGAGTCAAGGCAAGGCAAGGCAATTCCAGTCAAGGCAAGGCAAGACACAGCAATTCCATGCAAGGTAATTCCAGGCAAGTCAATTTCAGGTAAGGGAAGTCAAAACAATTCCAGGCAATGCAATTCCAGTTAAGGCAATTCTAGGCAAGGCAAGGCAAGGCAAGGCAAGGCAATTTCTGGCAAGAAAATTCTTGGCAAGAAAAGTCAATGCAAGTCAATTCCAGGTAAGTAAATTTTAGAAAAGGCTAGGCAAGAAAATTGCAGGCAAGGCAAATCCAGGCAAGGCAAGCAAGGCAGGACAATTGAAGGCATGGCAATTTCAGGCAAGGCAAGGCAAGTCAGGGCAATTCCAGACAATGCAAGACAAGGCAAGACTATTCTAGGCAAGGCAATTCCAGGCAAGGCAAAGCAAGCCAAAGAAAGGCAATTTCAGACAGGGAAATTCCAGGCCAGGCATGGAAAGGCAATGCAAGAAAATTCCCAGCACAGCAAAAAATTTTAGGCCAGGGAATTCAAGGCAAGGCAAAACAAAGCAAGGAAGACTTATTCCAGTCAAGGCAATTTGAGGTAAAATAAAAAAAACACAAGGCAAAGCAGAGCAATTCCAGGAAAGACAATTTGAGGCAAGGCAATGCAAAGCAAAATAGGGTAACTCCAGGCAAGGTGATTTCAGGCAATGCAAGGCAAGGCAATTCCAGGCAAGGAATTTTACAGCAAGGAAAGGCAATTCCAGGCAAGGAATTTCAAGGCACTGCAAGGAAAGGCAATTCCGGGCAAGGCAATTCCAGGTAAGGCAAGGTAAGGCAAGGCAATGCAATTCTAAGCAAGGCAATTTTAGGCAAGTCAAGACAATTAAAGGTAAGGCAATTTCAGGCAAGGTAATTTCTGGCAATGCAAGGAAAGGCAATTCCAGGCAATGCAACTGCCAGAAGGGCAATACCTGGCAACTCAAGGCAAGACAAGGCAGGGAAAGGTATTTCAATGCAAGGCAATTTTAGCTAAGGCAAGGCAAGAAAATTTCACTCAAGGCAATTCCAGTCAAGGCAAGGCAAGGCAGGGCAATTTCAGGCAGGGCAATTTCACACAATTCAAGGCAAGGCAAGACAATTCTAGGCAAGACAATTCCAGGCAAGGCAAGGCAAGCCAAAGCAAGGCAATTCCAGACAGGGCATTTCCAGGCTATGTAAGAAAATGCAATGCAAGGAAATTTCAAGCAAGGCAGAAAAATTCCAGGCAAGGGAATTCAATGCAAGGCAAAACAAAACAAGGGATGTCAGTTCCAGGCAAGGCAATTCGGGGGAAGGAAAGACAAGGCAAGCAGAAAAATTCCAGGCAAGGCAAGGCAGGGAAATTCCAAACAAGGCAATACAATAAAAGCAAGGCAAGGCAAGGTAAGGAAACGATGCAAATCTACACAAGGCAATTCCAGACAAGGCAAGGCAATGCAAGGCAAGGTAATTTCAGGCAAGGCAATTTCTGGTAATGCAAGGCAAAAAAATTACAGGCAAGGCAATTGCCAAAAAGGCAATTTCATGCAAGGCAAGGCAAGAAAAGGCAGGGAAAGGTATTTCCAAGCAAGACAATTTCAGCTAAGACAAGGCAAGACAATTCCAGGCAAGGCAATTCCAGTCAAGGCAAGGCAAGGCAACGCAAGGCAAGGCAATTCTAGGCGACACAATTATAGCTGAGAAAAGGAAAGGTAAGACAATTCGAGGCAAGGTAATTTCAGTCAAGACAAGGCAAGACAAGGCAATTTTATGCAAGGCTATTCCAGGGAAGGCAAGGCAGGGCAATTCCAAAGAAGGAAAAGGAAGGAAGTCAAAGCAAGGCAATGCAATGCAAGGCAATTCCAAGCAAGAAAATTTCAGGAAAGGCAAGGCAACACAATTTCAGGAAAGGCAATTCTAGGCTAGGGAAGACAAGGCAAGGGAATGCAGTGCAATTCTAAGCAAAGTAATTCCAGGCAAAGCGGGGCAAGGCAATTTAGGGCAATTCTAGGTAAGGCTCTGTTAGGCAAGGCAAGGCAAGGCAATGGAAGGCAATTTCAGGAAAGACAACTTTAGAAATGGCAGGACAACACAAGGCATGGAAAGCTAAGGCATGGCAAGGCAAAAAGAGGCAATTCCAGGCAAGGCAATTCCAGACAAGACAAGACAAGTTACTGACAGGCTTGGCAATTTCAGGCAATTCCAGACAAGACAAGACAAGTTACTGACAGGCTTGGCAATTTCAGGCAATGCCAAACAAGTAAACCCAAGGCAATCCAAGGCAATCTAAGGCAATACTGGGAAAGACATTTCAAGGCAAGGCAATCCCATGCAACAAAAGGCAAGGCAATTGTGGGAAAGTCAATTACAGGCAAGGAAAAGCAAGACAAATCCAGGCAAGGCAAGGCAAGGCAAGGCAACTCCAGGCAAAACAATTGCAGGAAAGGCAATTCCAGGCAAGGCGATTTCAGGCAAGGCAAGGCAAGGCTATTTCAGACAAAGTGATTCCAGGCAAGGCAAGGAAAGGCAATGTGAGGTAAGGCAATTCCAGTGACAGCAAGGTAAGGCAAGGCAAGGCAATTCCAGGCAAGGCAATTCCAGTCAAGGCAGTCAAGGAAATGTAAGGTAACACAAGACAAGGCAATTTTATGCAAGACAATTCCAGGTGAGAAAAGGCAAGGCAAGGCAATTTGAAATAAGGCAACTCCGGTCAAAGCAAGGCAAGACACAGTAATTCCAGGAAAGGCTATCCAGGGCAGGCAAGGCAGGGCAATTCCAGGCAAGGCAAGGCAATGCAATACAAGGCAATTCCAAGCAAGGAAATTCCAGGCAAGCCAAGGCAAGGCAAGGGAATTCCAGGCAAGGCAATTATAGGCTAGGTAACGCAAGGCAAGGGAAGGCAGTGCAATTCTAGGAAAGGCAATTCCAGGCAAGGAAGGGCAAGGCAATGTAGGGCAATTCCAGACAAGGTTTTTTTAGGCAAGGCAAAGCAACCCAAGGCAATTTCAGGAAAGACAATTTTAGGCATGGCAAGGTAAGGAGAGTCAATTCCAGAAAAGGCAATTTCAGACAAGGCAAGGCAAGGCAAGGCAATTTTAGGCTAGTACATTCCAGTCAATGAAAGGCAAGGCAAGTCAAGATAATACCAGGCAAGACAATTCCAGGCAAGGCAATCCCATGCGAGGAAATGCAAGGCACTGCAAGGCAATTTCGGAAAATTCAATTCCAGGCAATAACCAGCAAGGCAATTCCAGGCAAGGCAAGGCAAGGCAAGGCAGTGCAATTCCAGGCAGGGAAATTTCAGGCAAGGTAATACCACGCAGGTCAGTTCCAATCAAGAAAAGGCAAGGCAATTATAGAAAAGGAAATTCCAGGAAAGGCAAGGCAAGCCAAGTCAAGGCAATTCCAGGCTACTCAAAGCAAGGCAATTCCAGGCTACGCAAAGCAAGGCAATGCAAAACAATTTCAAGGAAGGCAAGGCAATACCAGGCAAGGAAAGGAAAGGCAATGCAAAGAAAATCAAGACAAGGAAAGGCAAGGTAATTTCATGCAAGGCAACTCCAGGCAAGGCAATTCTGGGCAAGGCAAGACTAGGAAAGGCAAGGCAAGGTAAGACAAGACAAGACAAGACAAGACAAGGCAGTTATTGGCAAGGCAAGGAAATTCCAGGCCAGGCAATTGAAGGAAAGGCAATTCCAGGCAAGGCGAGGCAAGACTAGGCAAATCCAGGCAAGGCAACTCCAGGCAAGGCAAGACAAGGCAATTCCAGGCTAGGCAATTTCAGGCAACGCAAGGCAAAACAAGGAAATTCCAGGAAAGGCAATTCCAGGCAAGACCAGGAAAGTCAAGGCAATTCCAGGCAAGGCCAGGAAAGTCAAGGCAATTCCAGTCAAGGTAAGACAAGGCAAGGCAAGGCAAGTCAATTCTAAGCAAGAAAATTTCTGGCAAGGCAAGTCAATGCAAAAAATATAGTCCAGTAAATTCCAGGCAAGGCTAGGTAAGGGAATTTCAGGCAAGGCTAGGCAAGGAAATAGCAGGCAAGCAAATCCAGACAAGGCAAGGCAAGTCAATTCTAAGCAAGAAAATTTCTGGCAAGGCAAGTCAATGCAAAAAATTATAGTCCAGTAAATTCCAGGCAAGGCTAGGTAAGGGAATTGCTGGCAAGGCTAGGCAAGGAAATAGCAGGCAAGCAAATCCAGACAAGGCAAGGCAAGGCAAGGCAAGGCAATTCCAGGATAGAAAAGCCAAGGCAGGGCAATTCCAGGCAGGGAAATTCCAGACAACGCAAGGCAAGGCAAGAAAACTCTAGGCAAGGCAATTCCAGGCAAGACAAGGCAAGGCAAAGCAAGGCAATTTTAGAGAGGGCAATTTTAGGCTAGGCAAGAAAATTTCCAGCAACGCAAAAAAATTTCAGCAAGGGAATTCAAGGCAAGGCAAAACAAGGCAAAGCAGGCCAATTCCAGGCAAGGCAATTCGAGGAAAGGAAAGTCAAAATAAAGCAGGGCAATTTAAGGCAAAGCAATTCGAGGCAAGACAAAGCAGGGCAATTCTAAGCAAGGCAGGACAAGGGCATGTAGGGCAATTTCAGGCAAGTCTCTTTAAGTTAAGGCAAGGCAATTTCAGGCAAGGCAAGACAAGACAAGGCAAGGCAAATCCAGACAAGGAAATTCCAGGCACGGCAAGGAAAGGCAATTCCAGGCAAGACAATTCCATCCAAGGCAACGAAAGGCAAGGCAATGCAATTCTAGGAAAGGCAATTTCAGGCAAGGTAAGGCAATGCAAGAAAAGGCAATTTCAGACAAGTCAATTCCTGGCAATGAAAGAAAAGGCAATTCCAGGCAAGCCAATTGCTGGAAAGGCAATTCCAGGCAAGGCAAGGCAATACAAGGCAGGAAAGGTATATCCAAGCAAGCCAGTTCTGGCTAAGGCAAGGCAAGACAATTCAAGGCAAGGCAATTCCAGTCAAGGCAAGGCAAGGTAATTCTAGGCAAGGAAATTCCAGGTGAGGAAAGAAAAGGAAAGGCAATTCGAAGCAAAGTAATTGCCGTCAAGGCAAGGCAACACACGACAATTTCATGCAAGGCTGTTTTAGAAAAGGCAAGGCAGGGCAATTCCAGGCAAGGAAAAGCAAGGCAATGCGAGGCAATTTCAGGCATGGCAATTCCAGATAAGGCAAATCAAGACAATTCCAGGCAAGACAATTCCAGGCAAAGCAATTCTAGGCAAGGCAAGGCAAAACAAGGCAAGGCAAAGCCATTCCACGTAGGAAAATTCCTGGCAAGGCAAGTCAATGCAAGGCAATTCCAGGCAAGTAAATTTCAGGCAAGCCTAGGCAAGAAAATTGCAGGCAAGGCAAATCCAGTCAAGACAAGGCAAGGCAAAAAAATTCCAGGCAAGTTAAGGCAAGGCAGGGCAATTGCAAGGCAAGACAAGGCAGGGCCATTCCAGACAACAAAAGCAAGGCAAGACAAATCTAAGGAAGGCAGTTCAAGGCAAGGCAAGGGAAGCCAAAGCAAGACAATTCCAGAATGGGCAATTTCAGGCTAGGCAAAGAAAGGCAATGCAAAAAATTCCCAACAAGGCAAAAAAATTTCAGGCAAGGGAATTCAAGGCAAGGCAAAGCAAGGCATGGCAGGCCAATTCCAGGCAAGGCATTTCGAGGTAAGGAAAGGAAAACAAATCAGGGCAATTACAGGAGAAATAATTCGATGCAAGGCAAGGCAAGGCAGGGAAATTCCAAGAAAGGCAATTCGATGCAAGGCAAACTAAGGCAGAAAACGTTGATTCCAGGTAAGGTGATTTCAGGCAAGGCAAAGTAAGGCAAATCCAAGCAAGGGAAGACAAGATGACACAAGGCAATTCTAGAGAAGAAAATTCCAGGCAAGGCAAGGAAAAACAATTCCAGGCAAGGCAGTTTTATACAAGGCAAGGTAAGGCAAGGCAATGTAATTTAAGGCAAGGCAATGCAAGGCAAGGCAATGCAAAAGCAAGGCTATTTCAGGCAAGGCAATTCCTGGCAATGCAAGGCAAGGCAATTGCCAGAAAGGCAATTTCAGGCAAGGCAAGGCAAGGCAAGAGAAGGCAGGAAAAAATATTTCCTGGCAAGACTATTCCAGCTAAGCCAAGGCAAGACAATTCCAGTCAAGGCAAGGCAAGGCAACGCAAGGCAAGGCAATTCCAGGCGAGGAATGGCAAAGCAAGGCAATTCAAAGCAAGGCTATTGCAGGTAAGGCAAGGTAAGACAATATAAAAGAAGACAATTTCAGTTAAGGCAAGGCAAGATAAGACAATTCCACCCAAGGCTATTCCATGGAAGGCAAGGCAGGGCAATTCCAGGCAAGGAAAAGCAAGGCAAGGCAAGGCAATGCAATGCAAGGCAATTCCAAGCAAGGAAATTTCAGTCAAGGCAATTCTAGACAAGGCAAGGGAAGGGAAGGTAGTGAAATTCTAGGTCAGGCAATTCCAGGCAAGACAGGGCAAGACAATGTAGGAAAATTTCAGGTAAGGCTCTTTTAGGCAAGGCAAGGCAACACAAGGCAATTTCAGGAAAGTCAATTTTAGGCACGGCAAGACAAGGCAAGTAGAGGCAATTCCAGGCAAGAAAATTCCAGGCAAGACAAGGCAAGGCAATCCCAGGTTAGGCAATCCCAGGCAGTGCAAGGCAATGGACAGCAAGGCAAGGCAATTTGAGGCAAGACAACTCCCGGCAAGGCAATCTGAAGCAAGAAAAGGAAAGGTGGTGAAAGGCAATTATGAAAAAGTAAATTTCAGGCAAAAAAGACAAGGCAATTTCAGGCAAGGCAAGGCAAGGCGTTGCAATTCCAGTCAGGGAAATTTCAGGCAAGGTAATGCAATGCAGGTCAGTTCCGGGCAAGACAAAGCAAGGCAATTATAGGTAAGGCAATTCTAGACAAGGAAAGGCAGGCCAAGGTAAAATAATTCCAGCATGGTTATTCCAGGCTAGGCAAAGCAATGCAACAAAAAAATTAAGGGCAATTCAAGGCAATTCCCAGCAAGGCAAGAAAAGGCAAGGCAATGAAAGTCAAGACAAGGAAAGGCAAAGAAATTTTAGGCAACGCAATTCCAGGGAAGGCAATTCTAGGTTAGGCAAGGCCAGACAAGGCAAGGCAATTTCCAGGCGATGCAATTGCAGGAAAGGCAATTCCAGGCAAGGCAAGGCAACAAGGCAATTACAAGGAAAACAATTTCATGTAAGGCAAGCCAGGGCAATTCCAGGAAAGGCAATTCCAGGAAAGGCAAGGCAAGGCAATTTCAGGCAAGGGAACTCCAGGAAAGTCAAGGCAAGGCAATTCCAGGCTAGGCAATTCCAGGCAAGGCAAGGCAACTCCAGGCAGAAAAATTCCTGGCAAGGCAAGTCAATGCAAGGCAATTCCAGACAAGTAATTTCCAGGAAAGGCTAGGCAAGGAAATTGCAGGCAAGGAAAATCCAGGTCAAGGCAAGGCAAGGCAAGGTAATTCCAGGCAAGGCAAGGCAAGGCAGGGCAAGGCAAGGCAAGACAAGGCAGGGCCATTCCAGGCAGGGCAATTCCATTCAACACAAGGCAAAGCAAGACAATTCTATGCAAGGCAATTATAGGCAAGGCAAGGCAAGCCAAAGCAAGGCAATTTCAGACAGGGCAATTTCAGGCTAGGCAAAGAAAGGCAATGCAAGGAAATTCCCAGCAAGGCAAAATAATTCCAGGCAAGGAAATTCAAGGCAAGGCAAAACAAGACATGGCAGGCCAGTTCCAGGCAAGGCAATTCAAGGTAAGGAAAGGCAATGCAAGGCAAGGCAATGCAAGGCAAGGCAATTTCCTGCAATGAAAGACAAAACAATACCAGAAAAGGCAATTTCTGGAAAGGCAATTCCAGGCAGTGCAAGGCAAGACAAGGCAGGGAAAGGTATTTCCAGGCAACGGAATTCTAGCTAAGGAAAGGTAAGACAATTCCAGGCAAGGCAATTCCAGTCAAGGCAAGGCAAGGCAAGGCAAGGCAAGGCAAGGCAATTCGAAGCAAGTCAATTGCAGTCAAGGAGAGGCAAGACAAGGCAATTCCATGCAAGGCTATTTCAGGGAAGGCAAGGCAGGGCAATTCCAGGCAAGGAAAAGCAAGGCAATGCAAGGAAATTTCAGACAAGGCAATTCCAGGTACAGCAAGGCAAGACAATTGAAGGCAAGGCAACTCCAGGCAAGGAAATTCTAGGCAAGGCAAAGCAATGCAATGCAAGGCAAGACAATGCAACACCAAGTAAGGCAATTCCAGGCAAGGCAAGGTGAGGCAATGCAATCTAGGCAAGGCAATTTCAGGCAAGGCAATGCAAGGCAATTCCAGACAAGGTATTTCCAGGCAATGCAAGCAAAGGTAATTCCAGGCAAGGCAATTCCAGGCAAGGCAAGATAAGGCAAGGCAATGTAATTCTAGGCAAGGCAATTTTAGGCAAGACAAGGCAATTTCAGGCAAGGTAATTCCTGGCAATACAAGGCAAGGCAATTTCAGGCGAGGCAATTGCCAGGAAGGCCCTTATAGGCAAGGCAAGCTAAGACAAAGCAAAGAAAGGTATTTCCAGGCAAGGCAATTCCAGCTAAGGCTAAGGCAATTTCAGGAACATCAATTTGGATTAGACTCTTGACTACTTCATAGAGGTGTATTATTCAGTGAGGCCCGGAATGAGTGACCATATGAAATAAACTCACTGAATAATACACACATGGGGAATAGTCAGAGTCAATGACATATGGCCACAAAATCAGAGCATTACTGAAAGATGCACACTTGGAAAATAGACAGGATTCTATTTCACATGACCACTGATTGACAGCCTCATTGAATAATGCACACCCGGAAAATAATCTGGAGGCTATGTCATATGAACACTCCTTCAGAGCCTCTGTGAATAATACACACTTAGGAAATACTCAGGAGTATGTTACATAGGCCCTCTCATTCAAAGCCTCACTCAACAATACACAACTGTTGGGTACTCAGGAGTCTATTTCATATGGCCACTCATTCAGCACCTCACTGAATGATACACATGTGGGGAATAGTCAGGATTCTATTGAATATGAACACCCATTGTGCACCTCGCTGAATTATGTATGCCTTGAAATCCTGAGGAGTCTATTCCCTAACCACTCCCTTTCCAAGTCTAACAGAAAATTTAACACATGCAAAAATGTAAGGAGTAAATTTCATATGGCCCCTCTTTAGAGCCTCATTGAATAATGTATACCTGGAGAAAAATTTGGAGTCTCTTTCATGTGGCCATTCATTCAGAGCATCATTAAAATATGTACCCCTGTGGAGTGGCCAGGTATCTATTTGCTTTGGCCACACATAAAGAACATCAGTGAATAATATACACCTGTGGTATGGTCAGGAGTGTATTTCATAAGGCCCCTCATTCAGAGGCTGAGTGAATAATACACACCTGGGGAATAGTCTGGAATCTATTATAGATTGCCACTTATTCAGAGCCTCAGTGAATAATGCACACCTGGGAAATAGAAGTCTATTTTATATGGACACTTTCAGAGCCTCCCTGAATAATACACACATTAGGGAGAGTAAGGAATCTGTTTCTTATGGCCACTCACTGAGACTCCCAAGGAATAGTGCACACTTGGGGAATTGTCAGGAGTCTATTTCATATGGCAACTGATACAAAACCTCAGTGAATAAAACACACCTGGGAAATAGTCAGGCGTGTATTTCAATTAAGCACACACTAAGAGGCTCAGTAAATTATACACAACAGGGGAATGATCAGGAGTCAATTTCATCTGGCCTCTCACTCAGAACTTCATTGAATAATGCACTCCTGTGGAATAGTGAGAAGCCTAATTGATACAGCTACTCATTCAGAGCCTCTCTATTTTATATTTTATATGGCCACTGTTTTAGCGCCTCATCGAGTGATACACACCTGGGGATTAGTCAGGACAGTTTCATATGAACACTCATTGAGAGCCTCACTGAATAATGCACACCTGTGGAATAGGCAGGAATCTATTTGGTCACTCTTTCAGAGCCTCAGTGAATAATACACACCTGGGGAACAGTGAGTAGTCTATTTCATGTGGCCACTCATTCAGAGACTCACGGAATAGTGCACACCTGGAGAATTCTCAAGAAACTATTTGGAATGGCAATGCATTCGGAGACTCTGTGAATAACACACACCTAGGGAATAGTGAGGAATTTCTTCCAAATGGCTACATATTCAGAGCCTCAGTGAATAATGCACACCGAGGGAATAATCAGGAGTCTATTGCTTATGCCAACTCATTCATCCCCTCAGTGAATAATGCACGTCTGTCGCGTACTGAGTGGTCTGTTTCATACGACCATTCATTTCGAACCTCACTGAATAGTACACACCTGGGA
>JAPYYA010000875.1:0-12972 GCA_028533165.1 Leontopithecus rosalia
CCGGCCAGGTATTTCTTTTTATTTGAGACAGGGAGGCTGAGGCAGAACTGCTTGAATCCGAGAGGCAGAGACTACAGTGAACCGAGATTGTGCCACTGCACTCCAGCCTGAGCGACAAAGCGAGGCTCTATCTCAAAAATAAAGGCCGGGCGCGGTGGCTCACGCTTGTAATCCCAGCACTTTGGGAGGCCGAGGAGGGTGGATCATGAGGTCAAAGAGATTGAGACCATCCTGGTCAACATGGTGAAACCCCATCTCTACTAAAAATACAAAAAATTAGCTGGGCATGGTGGTGCACACCTGTAGTCCCAGCTACTCAGGAGGCTGAGCCAGGAGAATTACCTGAGCCCAGGAGGCGGAGGTTGCGGTGAGCTGAGATTGCGCCATTGCACTCCAGCCTGGGTAACAAGAGTGAAACTCCGTCTCAAAAATAAATAAATAAATAAATCCAGTGTTCATTAATTTCCTATCTAGATGATCTAGCTAATACTGAGTGGAGCATTAAAGCCCCTATTATTTTATCAGGGTCTACCTCTACCTTTAAATCAAATAATATTTGCTTTATGTATCTGGGTGCTCCAGTGTTGGGTACACACGTTGAGAATTGTTACATCCTCTTGCTACGTTCATCTCTTTATCATAGGATGTTCATTGTCTTTTTCTCTTCTTGTTGTAGAGACGGGGGTCTTGCTACGTTGCCCAGGCTGGTCTAACTCCTGGCTTCAAGTAATCCTCTCACCTAAGCCTGCCAAAGTGCTGGGAATTTAGGTGTGCACCACCATACCTGACCCTCTTTTGACTTAAAGTATGTTTTATCTAAGTATAGCTACTCCTGCTCACTACATTTTCTATTTGCATGGAATATTTTTTCCATCATGTTACTATTGGTCTTTATGTGTCTTTACAGGTAAAATCAGGCAGGCTAATTCTTAGGCCAACAGGTGGCTTGCTCAAGTGCCAGCAGTGGCAGAGGTGGGCCAAACAGGTGTGTGGGTCCTCAGGTCCCTGGGAATGTGTGGCATGGGTAGTAGCAGTGGCAGGACAATCCTCAAGTTCCTAGGCAGCGTGCACAGGCATTACCAATGCCTACAATAGGCAGGGCTGGCCAGTCCCCAGAACCCCAGGTGGCATGTGTGGGTGGGTGCTGGTGGTGGCAGCAGACTGGGTGGGCAAATCCTCAGGCCCCCAGGAGGAATGCACAGATGTCAGCAGTGGTGGACAGGGAAGGGTGATGACTAGGGCCCCAGGCAGTGTGGACTCCACTCAAGCACACTGTGTGGAGCCCTAGGAATCACCAATGCTTCCCTGTCCACCACTGCTGGCATCTGTGCCAGGGAGAACCTGTCCTCAGGATATGTGCAAGTGTGTGGTGGCCCTGCTGCTTGGTGGGGGTAGGGTTGCTATTAGTGGCAGCAGCCCCAGGCAAGAAGCTCTCAGGCTCTGGGGGGTACACACTTTGGCTCCCTTTGTCCCCAGGGCAACCTCCCAGGTGCACTACACTGCCATGGGTGTGGAACCCTGTAGGTGCTAGAGTGCAGGGGACCCTACCACACTGCTGGGTCCAACCCGTGTACAGCCACTGCAGCCTTAAAGATGGATGTGGGGGGATGTCAGAGGGGCTCCGGGGTTGTGTAGATACAGGGGTTGTTGGGTCCCAAGACAGGATAGTCTGGTGGGGGCCTGGTCTCTCAAAATATGGCCGTGTGGCATCTGACCTTAGATCCAGCAGTGAAGAGGGCGGTGTGAGGGAAGGCAGGACACCACATGAGCTCCCTGTATGGAATAATGTCACTGTGCAAACTCTAGACCAATCCCTATGCTAGCCTTAGGGCCTGTGACAATTAAGGGGATGTGGCCAGGTGCAGCTGCTTACCCCTGTAATCCCAGCACTTTGGGAGGCGGAGGCGAGTGCATCAGTTGACGTGAGGTGTTCAAGACCAGCCTGGACAACATGGCGAAACCCTGTCTCTACTAAAAACACAAAAATTAGCTGGGCATGGCAGTGGGCACCTGTATCCCAGCTATTCAGGAGGCTGAGGCAGGAGAATTGCTTGACCCTGGGAGGCAGAGGTTGCAATGAGTCGAGATCATGATGCTGCACTCCTGGGTGACAGAAACTCCGTCTCAAAAAAAAAGTCTAGTGAAGCTGAATGAGGTGGCTCATGCCTGTATTCCCAGCATTTTGGGAGGCTGAAAGGGGTGGATAAATCACTTGAGGTTAGGAGTTTGAGATCAGCCTAGCCAATACAGAAAACTCTGTTTCTACTAAAAATACAAAAATTAGCCGGGCATGGTGGCACGCACCTGTAGTCCTAGCTACTTGGGAGGCTGAGGCAGGAGAATCACTTGAACCTGGCAGGCCGAAGGAGGCAGAAGCTGCAGTGAGATGAAATTGCACCACTGCACTCCAGCCTGGGTAGCAGAGTGAGTCAAAAAAAAAAAAAAACCTAGTGACATTTTTATTGAGACTTCATTGAACCCACAAACCAACTTGGGGAGGATTAACAGATTAAGACTTTCAATGGCCAGGCGTGGTGGCTCACGCCTGTAATCCCAGCACTTTGGGAGGCCGAGGCGGGTGGATCATGAGGTCAACAGATCGAGACCATCCTGGTCAACATGGTGAAACCCCGTCTCTACTAAAGATACAAAAAATTAGCTGGGCACGGTGGCGCGTGCCTGTAATCCCAGCTACTCAGGAGGCTGAGGCAGGAGAATTGCCTGAACCCAGGAGGTGGAGGTTGCGGTGAGCTGAGATCGCACCATTGCACTCCAGCCTGGGTAACAAGAACAAAATTCCGTCTCAAAAAAAAAAAAAGACTTTCAGTTCATGAACATAATAAATGTCCTCATTTACTTAGGCATTCTTCAATTTATCTCAGCAATGTTTTATAGTTTTCAGTGTACAAGTCTTGCATAATTTTGTAAAAATTATTTCTAAGTACTTCATAATTTTATGCTCTTATACATTACATTTTTTTTGACAGAGAGTCTTGCTCTGTAGCCCAGGCTGGAGTGCAATGGCACAGTCTATGCTCACTGCAACCTCCACCTCCCGGGTTCAAGCAATTCTCCTGCCTCAGCCTCCCGAATAGCTGGGACTACAGGTGCATACCACCACACCTGGTTAGTTTTGTATTTTTAGTGGAGATGGGATTTCACCATGTTGGCCAGGCTGGTCTCAAACCCCTGACCTTGTGATCTGCCCACTTCAGCCTCCCAAAGTGTTGGGATTACAGGTGTAAACCACTGTGCCCAATCATAAATTACACTTTTAAAATTACAATTTGGATTGGCATCCCTTCCCCCTAAAAAAACAGCACTGAGATTTCCATAGGCAGCGAGGTGGTCAATATCCTATCCAGCAGCCAGTCCTGACTGCAGAGCCCTGGGAAGTGGGGGAGCAATGGAAAATGAAGATAATTCCTCCTTCATGGGATTTTTGTGAAGCTGAGGTAGGAGCCAGATGGGAATCTACTCCAGACCAGACCGAAGACACTGAAATCAGGAAGAGGCACTGAAAGCACTTCCCCATAAGACATGCCCACAAAGCCGGGCGCGGTGGCTCAAGCCTGTAATCCCAGCACTTTGGGAGGCTGAGGTGGGAGGATCATGAGGTCAAGAGATCGAGACCATCCTGGTCAACACGGTGAAACCCTGTCTCTACTAAAAATACAAAAAATTAGCTGGTCATGGTGGCGCGTGCCTATAATCCCAGCTACTCAGGAGGCTGAGGCAGGAGAATTGCCTGAACCCAGGAGGCGGAGGTTGCAGTGAGCCGAGATCGTGCCATTGCACTCCAGCCTGGGTAACAAGAGCGAAACTCCATCTCAAAAAAAAAGACATGCCCACCACTGCCATGGCAGTTTGCCATTATCTTAGCAACACCTGGAAGTTACTGCCCCTTAGCAGGGCAACATCTGGAAGTTACCACCCATTTTCTAGGCCATTCTGAATAATACTTGGCATGTCCCATGTTATTAAAAGTAGGTAAATAGGCCGGGTGCGGTGGCTCATGCCTGTAATCACTTTGGGAGGCTGAGGTAGGTGGATCATGAGGTCAGGGGTTCAAGACCAGCCTGGCCAGCATGGTGAAACCCCATCTCTACTAAAAATACAAATATTAGCCTGGCATGGTGGTGTGCACCTGCAATCCCAGCTACTCAGGAGGCTGAGGTAGGAGAATTGTTTGACCCTGGGAGGCACAGGTTCCAGTGAGCCAAGATCACACCACCACATACCAGCCTGGGCAACAGAGCAAGACTCCGCCTCAAAATAAAACAAAATAAAGTGGGTATAAGCTGGGCACAGTGTCACACCTGTAAACCCAGCACTTTGGGAATCTGAGGCTGGAGGGTCACTTGAGCCCAAGAATTCAAGATCAATCTGGGCACATGGCAAAACCCTGTCTCTTAAAAAAAAAAAAATAAAATAATAATAATAATAATAATAATAATAATAATAATTAAAGAGATGGTGTCTTGCTATTTTGCCGAGGCTGGTCACGAACTTCTGGGCTCAAGAAATCCTCCCACCTGAGTCTCCCAAAGTGCTAGCATTACAGGCATGAGACACCAATCCTGGCCCCCCATATATATTTTTTGAGACAGAGTCTTGCTCTGTCACCCAGGCTGGAGTCCAGTGGCGTGATCTCGGCTCGCTGCAACCTCTGCCTCCCCTGTTCAAGCAACTCTCCTGCCTCAGCCTCCCAAGTAGCTGGGATTAGTACCCACCCACCACGCCTGGTTAATTTTTTTTTATTTTTAGCAGAGATGGGGTTTCACCATGTTGACCAGGCTGGTTTCAAACTCCTGACCTCAAGTCTTCTGCCTACCTTGGTCTCCCAAAGTGCTAGGATTATAGGCATGAGCCACCATGCCCGGCCTAAAACATTTTTAATTAGCTGGATGTGGTGGCATGCAACTGTAGTCCCTGCTACCTAGGAGGCTGAGGTGGAAAGATCACTTGAGTCCCAGAAGTCAAGGGTGCAGTGACCCATGATCACACGGTTGCATTCGAGGCTGGGTGATAGAGCAAGACTGAAAAAGTCCCATAAACCACAAGATCTGGATCCACACTTTGGTTATCCCACCTGTCTCCCTTGAGCCCCAGAGGCAGTGCCCTGACACTGTGACAGCAAAAACTTGACAATGACAAAGGCCACAGCATCCAGAGATACCAGAAGCAATGGATGGGTCACAAAAGGCACATCCCAGGACTACAGAATCTTTCAGTCTCAGGATAATAATGGCCATGAGAGGTAAACAGCCCAGAGAGGATATGAAAATCCAGAAAGCCTATAGATTATTTGCTGACAGTAACCTCGCCACAAATAACAGGTCTGTAATTGCTGAGAAGTTCTGGTGCCCTCACCCCATAAAACCTCAGTTGCTGGAACATTTGTGGATGCCTCTTTAGAGTTGGATCAAGCCCTCTTGTTTACCAGACACTTCACTCCATACTACTTACTCGGTATTTCTTTTTTTTTTTTTTTTAAACATTTTTAGGCCGGGCGTGGTGGCTCAAGCCTGTAATCCCAGCTTTTGGGAGGCCGAGGCAGGTGGATCACGAGGTTGAGAGATCGAGACCAACCTGGTCAACATGGTGAAACCCCGTCTCTACTAAAAATACAAAAAATTAGCTGGGCACGGTGGCACGTGCCTGTAATCCCAGCTGCTCAGGAGGCTGAGTCAGGAGAATTGCCTGAACCCAGGAGGCGGAGGTTGCGGTGAGCCGAGATCGCGCCATTGCACTCCAGCCTGGGTAACAAGAGTGAAACTCCGTCTCAAAAAAAAAAAAAAAGACAGTCTTACTCTGTCGCCAGACTGGAGTGCAGTGGCTCAGTCTCAGCTCACTGCAACCTCCGCCTGGGTTCAAGCGATTCTTCTGCCTCAGCCTCCCGAGTAGCTGGGACCACAGGCGTGTGCCACCACGCCCGGCTAATTTTTTTGTATTTTTAGTAGAGACAGGGTTTCACCATGGCCAGGATGGTCTCGATCTCTTGACCTCGTGATCCGCCCGCCTCGGCCTCCCAAAGTGCTGGGATTACAGGGATGAGCCACCGCGCCTGGCCCTTACTCAGTATTTCTATGCCCACTTACTCTACCCAACAGGCCCCTATAGGTTTTACAGTCAGTCTAGAACTTACCTCCATGTTCCAGATCTTGGAGAATATGGCTTCTGAGCTGAATCTGGAAACAGCTCCTTCTGACCATTGCTGGAAGTTCTGGAACATTCCCTGGGAACAAGGAACCCAACGTTTTCTCTCCATAAACATATAGATCTCACACCAACTATCCCCTTCTTCAAGGTGAGCTCTGGACCCACAAACATACCTGACATCCAGGCTACAGGTCTCTTTCCCTGAATCACTCAGGGGCCAATACAAATTAGGCCAACTTGACTACTTGACTAGAACTATTTTCTGTCATCCTGCCATCCCCACTGAGGCAGAAAAAAACTCAAGAGACCACCTCCGCAAAAGCCACTCCCTCAACTTATGGTGATAGTGCCTGATTCTATTCTCAATCTCTTCACACACAGGGATCAGAACCTCAATATTAAAAGTGACTTGGGCCGGGCACAGTGGCTCAAGCCTGTAATCCTAGCACTTTGCGAGGCTGAGGCGGGTGGATCACGAGGTCAACAGATCAAGACCATTCTGGTCAACATGGTGAAACCCTGTCTCTACTAAAAATACAGAAAATTAGCTGGGCATGGTGGTGCATGCCTGTAATCCCAGCTACTCAGGAGGCTGAGGCAGGAGAATTGCCTTAACCCAGGAGGCGGAGGTTGCGGTGAGCCGAGATCGCGCCATTGCACTCCAGCCTGGGTAACGAGCGAAATTCCGTCTCAAAAAAAAAAAAAGTGACTTGGTGGAGGAGCACAGTGGCTCACAACTATAAATAATACCAGCACTTGGAAGGCTGAGGCAAGAGTGCTTGAGGCAACGAGTTCATGACCAGCCTGGGCAATGTAGCAAGATCCTGTCTCTACAAAAAAATGTTTAAAATTAGCCAAACATGGTGGCACATAAGTGCAATCCTAGCTATTTAAGAGGCTGAAGCAAGAGGATCACTTGAGTCCAGGAGTCCAAGTGTGCAATGAGCTAGGATCATACCACTGCACTCCAGCCTGGGCAAGACTGAGACCCTGTCTCTAAAAACACTAGGCCAGGTGCAGTGTCTCCTAGCACTTTGGGAGGCCAAGGAAGGAGGATAGCTTGAGGCTCAGAGTTTGAGAGCAGCTTGGGCAATGTAGAGAGACCCTGTCTACCAAAATTTAGCCAGGTGTGATGGTGCACACCTGTAGTGCCAGCTACTTAGGAGGCTAAAGCAGGAAGATCCCTTGAGATCAGGAGTTTGAGGCTATGGTGAACTGTGATGGCACCACTGCACTCCAGCGTGGGCAACAAAGCAAGACCATCTCAAAAAAAAAATTTGTTTTTAAGTGGCTTAAACAATAAAGCCTTTATTACCACAGTCCAGAGCAGTATGAGACAGTCCATGCTAGGGCATGACAAATACCCCATGTAATATCAACCACGTCCATGAAAATGGTAAACCTTCCCAACAAGCCCCCAGCTTACACCAGCTCAGCTCCTCTGGCCAGAGCTGGATCACGTTCACAGCTAAACCAGTCAGGGGTAAGGAATGAGCTGTTTTGGGCTCCACCATTATTGATTCTCTACAGTTTGAACAAGGAACCCAAGGTCTGCTGTACCACTTACTGTAGGGATCTTACAGGGTGGATAGAAGTGGATGCCTTCTATCCCATAAACTGACAGTGACATGACACTGCCAACAGCCCCAGGCAAGTCAGAGTGCAGTGTGGCTCCTGAAAGCTTCCCACAAACCAGGCACACATGGGAACTCTCCCCAGGGTGGATGTTGGGATATACAAGGTTAAGCTTCTTTCACATGGCACTCTCACGGTCACTCTCCTCAATCTTCTTTCTGGAATAAGACCGTTTCTGATGAACAAGTCCTAGCAGCTAACAACTTTCCCATGTGACCTGTCCTCCTGAGGCCTTTCTGAAGTATGAACTTTCTTGTGCTGAAGGAGAGTAGAACTATGTTTGAAGGCTTTCCCACATTCTGTACACTCATAAGACCTCTCTTCAGTGTGGAACTGCTGGTGCCGATTGCGGTAGGACCTAGTAGTAAAGGTTTTCCCACAGAGGCTACATTCATAGGGCCGTTCCCCAGTGTGGACTTTCCAGTGCTGATAGAGGCCTGAACGAGTCACGTAGGCTTTCCCGCATTGCTTGCATTCAAAAGGCCTTTCTCCAGTGTGAACTCTCTGGTGAAGAACGAAGCTATTACTATATTTAAAGAACTTCCCACATTCTGTACACTCATAGGGCCTTTCTCCAGTGTGCACTTTCTGGTGCCTAATGAGGGTAGACAGAACCCTGAAGGTTTTCCCACATTTGCTGCACTCATAAGGCCTTTCTCCAGTGTGAATCCTCTGGTGTAGAACAAGTGCATCTTTGCGGTTGAAGGTTTTCCCACATTCACTACACTTAAAAGGTTTTATGCCTGTGTGAACCTTCTGGTGTTTCCTCAGCTTAGACGGGTAACTGAAGGCCTTCCCACACTCATTACACACATGGGATGTTTCTCCAGTGTGAATTTTTCGGGGGTCAATATGAGTTGACTTCTCCCTAAAAGCACTTCTGCCTGTTGGGCATCTGAAGGGTCTCTCTTCAGAGTGAGTTATCAGATGGTCAAGGAGGGCAAAGGCCTTCAAGAACACCTTCCCACAGTCACTGCATTTGAACAGCTTCTCTGCCACATGGACTCCTTGCTGTTGCCCACAACTGGAACCAGGTGGAAAGGCTGCCTCATACTCAGTGTGCCTTCTTAGCGTCCCCTCACTACGAGGGTCTTGGTGCTGGATGACTCTGTAGTTCTTTACATGCTTGGGAGGGGCTCTCTCATCCTCCACTCTACACAGACCATCTGAAAACAGAGAAGAATCTATTACTAAGAGTTGAACTAGAGGGAGGAGGTACCTTCATCACCAATGCATGTCAGACACACCTAAAAGGACTCCAGAGAATTGCTGAAAGATTGCTGGGAAAGGTCTGGGTTAGAAAAGGCTGGCCCAACTGAACATGGCTCCATTAGACTACAGAATAAGAAAGATCTCTTAAAAAAAAAAAAAAAGAAAGATCTCAATTGAAATGAGGGCACAAGATAGGGTGCAATGCAGGGAGGAGAGGTGGGGTCTCCAAGTCACTCCTCTGCAAAGGGTTTCAGCAGGACCTTGTCTGCTGGGGACAGGCGAGCATTGTACGAAGGCAAGTGTCTAGTTCCAGCAAAATCTGTTTGCAAAATAGTAGCTGGTGTTTAAGTATTTTTTTTTTCTGAGACGGAGTTCCGCTCTTGTTACCCAGGCTGGAGTGCAATGGTGCGATCTCGGCTCACCGCAACCTCTGCCTCCTGGGTTCAGGCAATTCTCCTGCCTCAGCCTCCTGAGTACCTGGGATTACAGGCACGCGCCACCATGCCGAGCTAATTTTTTGTATTTTTAGTAGAGACGGGGTTTCACCATGTTGACCAGGATGGTCTTGATCTCTTGACCTCGTGATCCACCCGCCTCGGCCTCCCAAAGTGCTGGGATTACAGGCTTGAGCCACCGCGCTCGGCCAAAGTAGCTGGTGTTTAAGTATTAATTAAGGGTTGGCTGAAGTTCAAATACCTATTGAAAGATATGCGCACATCTTGAGTCATGCACTGAGTGGCCAACAGTAGACAGCTCTTCATAGATACAGAGAAGGGCAGTGAAGAGACACAGGCCAAAGAGAGAGGAACATGCAGAGCCTGAAAGTCACAGTAGAGACGGCAGACTGCACAGTGTTCAGATAAGAGGAAAGGTGGAAATAAGGTGGTCACTCCCCTCAACACCAAGGTATTAGTGTATGCAGGTACCCAGCATTCTGTGAGCCCACTGCTGAAACCAAGGTATTCCCCTCTGCTCCACTTACCAAGACCAGGACCAGGACCTCTGCTGGCTTCTGTTCTGCTGACTAGAGTCACATCCACCCAGCTGGTCACACAGGACTGTTCATCATCCACCAGTTGGGTAAACACAGGGGATCTTGAAGGTGCAAGTCCTGGGGTGATAGGTAGTAAAAGAAACAGGCTGGGCATGGTGGCTCATGCCTGTAATCCCAACACTTTGGAAGGCTGAGGTAGGAGGATCACTTAAGGCCAGACATTTGCAACCAGCCTGGGCATCGTAGTAAGACCCCATCTCTTCAAAAATTATATATTTTTAAAAATTAGCCAGGCATGATGGCAGGCACCTGTAGTCCCAGCTACTCGGGAGGCTATAGTGAGAGGATTGCTTCAGCCCAGGAGGTCAAAATGTCAGTGAGCCACAATCAAATCACGCACTGCAGCCTGGGCAACAGAGTGACACCCTGTCTCAAAGAAACAAACAAACAAACAAAAAAGCCTTCCTATGCAGCAAAACTGATATAATTGAAGAAACAGACGGTTTAGCAATAATAAAGATTGTAATTTCCCATCATCAATAATGAATAGAATCACTAAGAAGAAAAGGAAAAAGGACGTGGCAGGCTTGAACAACAATGAAAACCAACTGGACCTAACACATCTATAGAGCATGCCACCTAACAGCAAGATATACATTTTCACGTGCACATGGAACAGTCTTCAGAACGTACAATTTGCTAGGATATAAAATAAGCCTCAATAGATTCCAAAGGATTGAAATATACCAAGTATGTTCTCTGTCTGCAAACTAATTAAAACAGAAATCAACTGGCCGGGCGCGGTGGCTCACGCCTATAATCCCAGCACTTTGGGAGGCCGAGGCGGGAGGATCACGAGGTCAAGAAATTGAGACCAGCCTGGCCAACAAGGTGAAACCCCGTCCCTACTAAAAATACAAAAAAAAAAATAAAATAATTAGCCAGGCATAGTGACATATATCTACAGTCCTAGCTATTCAGGAGCCTGAGGCAGGAGAATCACTGGAACCCAGGAGGTGGAGGTTTTAGTGAGCTGAGATCGCACCACTACACTCCAGCTTCGGCAACAGAGTGAGACTTTGTCTCAAAAAAAAAAAAAAAAACCAAAAAACAAAAAACAAATCAACCACAGAAATTTGGGAAACTCATAAATTTAAGGAATTTTAAGAAAACATTCCTAAAAATCCAGAGTCAAAGAAAAAAAACACATGAAAATTATAAAGTACTTTGAGAGGAATGAAAATTAAAACACAACAAACAAAAGATTACGGGATGCAGAAAATGCAGTGCTTAGCGGGAGCATTACAGCTATAAATACCCATATTTTAAAAGATCTCAAACCAGTAACCTAACTTTACACAGCAAGGAAGAAGAAAACAAAAAACTAAAGCCAAAGATAGCAAAAGGAAGGAAATAATAAAAATTAGAGCAGAAACAAATGAAACAGAGATTTAAAAAAACAGGCTGGGCGCGGTGGCTCACGCCTGTAATCCCAGCACTTTGGGAGGCCGAGGCGGGTGGATCACGAGGTCAAGAGATCGAGACCATCCTGATCACATGGTGAAACCCCGTCTCTACTAAAAATACAAAAAATTAGCTGGGCATGGTGGCGTGTGCCTGTAGTCCCAACTACTCAGGAGGCTGAGGCAGAAGAATTGCTTGAACCCAGGAGGCAGAGGTTGCGGTGAACCGAGATCGCGCCATTGCACTCCAGCCTGGGTAACAAGAGCAAAACTCCATATCAAAAAAAAAAAAATAGGCCAGGCGTGGTGGCTCACCCCTGTAATACCAGCACTTTGGGAGGCCGAGGCGGGTGGATCACAAGGTCAAGAGATCGAGACCATCCTGGTCAACGTGGTGAAACCCTGTCTCTACTAAAAATACAAAAATTAGCTGAGCATGGTGGCGCAGTCCCAGCTATTTGAGAGGCTGAGGCAGGAGAATCGCTTGAACCAGGGAAGTGGAGATCGCAGTGAGCCAGAGATTGCAGTGAGCCGAGATCTTGCCACTGCACTCCTGCCTGGCAACAGATCAAGACACTATCTCAAAAAAAAAAAAAAGAAAAGAAAAGAAAAAGAAAATCAATTACTGTAATACACCATGTTAACAGAAGAAAGGCCAAAAATCACATGATCATTTCATTAGACATTGGAAAAGTATTTGACAAAATTTAGTGACCTTTCTTTTTTTTTTTGATAGAGTTTCACTCTTGTTGTCCAGGATAGAGTGCAATGGCGCAATCTCAGCTCACTGCAACCTCCGCCTTCCAGGTTCAAGAGATTCTCCTGCCTCAGCCTCCTAAGTAGCTGGGATTACAGGCATGTGCCACCACACCCGGCTATTTTTGTATTTTTAGTAGAGGTGAGGTTTCACCATGTTGGCCAGGCTGGTCTTGAACTCCTGACCTCAGGTGATCTGCCCACCTTGACCTCCCGAAGTGCTGGGATTACAGGTGTGAGCCACCACACCTGGTTGTGACCTTTCTTAAAAACACATTAAAAAAAACTCGAAAGAGAAGGGAACTTCCTCATCTGAAATGGGTATCTGCAAAAAAACTAACAGCTAACACCATATTTAATAGTGAAAGCCTGAACACCCTTAAGATAGGGAACAAGGATGTCTCCTCTCCCCATTTCCACTGAATAAAGAACTGGAGGGTCTAGCTAGGTCAGTGAGGCACAGGAAGAAGCAAAACTATCTCTATTCATAGATGGCATGATCTTATATATGGAAAATAGGAAGGAATCCACTAAAAACTATTTGAACTAATAAACAGATTTAGCAGTGCTTCAGGAGACAAGATTGGTATACAAAAAATGAACTTATTTCTACAACTAGCAATGAACAATCCAAAATTAAATTAAGAAAATAATTCCAGTGGAACGATCCAAGATGGCCGATCGCTAACATCTCAGGATTGCAGCTCGCAGTTAAAGCTCATAGAACTAGAGGACGCCACACTTTCAGAC
>JAPYYA010000877.1:0-47494 GCA_028533165.1 Leontopithecus rosalia
TCCCAACACCATTTATTAAACAGGGAATCCTTTTCCCATTGCTTGTTTTTGTCAGGTTTTTCAAAGATTGTATTGTTGAAGATATGTTGTGTTTCCTCCGATGCCTCTGTTCTGTTCCATTGGTCTATATCTCTGTTTTGATACCAGTACCATGCTGTTTTGATTACTGTAGCCTTGTAGTATAGTTTAAAGTCCGATAGTGTAATGCCTCCCGCTGTCTTCTTTTGGCTTAGGATTGACTTGGCTATGTGGGCTCTCTTTTGGTTCCATATGAAGTTCAAGGTAGTTTTTTCCAGTTCTGTGAAGAAAGTCAGTGGTAGCTTGATGGGGATAGCATTGATTCTGTAAATTACTTTGGGGAGTATAGCCATTTTCATGATATTGATTCTTCCTAACCATGAACATGGAATGTTTCTCCATCTGTTTGTGTCCTCTCTTATTTCATTGAGCAGTGGTTTGTAGTTTTCCTTGAAGAGGTCCCTTACATTCCTTGTAAGTTGTATTCCTAGGTATTTTATTCTCTTGGTAGCAATTGTGAATGGCCGTTCATTCTTCATTTGGCTGTCTTTCAGTGTGTTTTTGGTGTATATAAATGCTTGTGATTTTTGCACATTGATTTTATACCCTGAGACTTTGCTGAAGTTGCTTATCGGTTTCAGGAGTTTTTGGGCTGAGATGAGAGGGTCTTCTCGATATACTATCATGCCGTCTGCAAATAGAGACAATTTGGCTTCCTCCTTTCCTATTTGAATAACTTTTATTTCTGTTTCTTGCCGGATTGCTCTGGCTACAACTTCCAATACTATAATGAATAGGAGTGGTGAGAGAGGGCATCCTTGTCTAGTGCCGGATTTCCAAGGGAATGCTTCCAGTTTTTGCCCATTCAGTACGATGTTGGCTTCTGGTTTCTCGTAAATATCTTTTATCATTTTGAGATACATTCAATCAATACCGAGTTTATTGAGAGTTTTTACCATAAAGTGCTGTTGAATTTTTTCAAAGGCCTTCTCTGCTTCGATTGAGATGATCATGTGGTTTTTGTTTTTGGTTCTGTTTTTGTGCTGAATTATGTTTATAGACTTGTGTATGTTGAACCAGCCTTGCAACCCGGATTGAATCCTACTTGATCATAATGATAAGCTTTTTGATGTGCAGTTGCAATTTGCTTGCCAGTATTTTATTGAAGATTTTTGCATCTATGTTCATCATGTACATTGGCCTGTAGTTTTCTTTCCTTGTTGAGTCTCTTTTTGGTTTTGGTATCAGCATGATGTTGGGCTCATAAAATGAATTGGGAAGGACTACCTCTTTTTGTATTATTTGGAATAGTTTCAGAAGGAATGGTACCAGTTCCTGTTTGTGTGTCTGGTACAATTCGGCTGTGAACCCATCTGGACCTAGGCTTTTTTTGTGTGGTAGGCCCTTAATTGCTGCCTCAACTTCAGACCTTTTTATTGGTCTATTCATAGTTTCGGCTTCCTCCTGGTTTAGGCTTGGGAGGACACAGGTGTCCAGGAATTTATCCGTTTTTTCAGGTTTACTGGTTTGTGTGCATAGAGTTGTTTGTAATATTCTCTGATGATGGTTTGAATTTCTGTGGAATCTGTGGTGATTTCCCTTTATCGTTTTTTATTGCGTGTATTTGGTTGTTCTCTCTTTTCTTTTTTACCAGTGTGGCTAGTGGTCTGTATATTTTGTTGATCTTTTCAAAAAACCAGCTCTTGGATTTATTGATTTTTTTTAAGGGTTGTTCCTGTCTCTATCTCCTTCAGTTCTGCTCTGATCTTAGTTATTTCTGGTCTTCTGCTAGGTTTTGAGATTTTTTAAATTTTGCTCCTCAACCTCTTTCAATTTTAATGATAGTGTGTCAATTTTGGATCTCTCCACTCTTCTCATATGGGCACTTATTGCTATATATTTTCCTCTAGTTTCTGCTTTAAATGTGTCCCAGAGATTTTGTGATGTTGTGTCTTCATTCTCATTGGTTTCGAAGAACTTCTTTATTTCTGCCTTCATTTTATTTTTTATCCAATCAATATTCAAGAGCCAGTTGTTAAGTTTCCATGAAGCTGTGTGGTTCTGAGTTAGTTTCTGGATTCTGAGTTCTAACTTGATTGCACTATGGTCTGAGAGATTGATTGTTATGATTTCAGTTGTTCTGTATTTGCTGAGGAGTGCTTTACTTCCAATTATATGATCAATTTTAGAGTAGGTGTGATGTGGTTCTGAGAAGAATGTATATTCTGTGGATTTGGGGTTGAGAGTTCTGTAAATGTCTATCAGGTTTCCTTGTTCCAGGTGTGAGTTCAAGTCCTGGGTTTCCTTGTTAATTTTCTGTCTGGTTGATCTGTCTAATATTGAAAATGGAGTGTTAAAGTCTCCCACTATTATTGTGTGGGAGTCTAAGTCTTTTTGTAAGTTATTAAGAACTTGCTTATATATCTGGGTGCTCCTGTATTGCGTCCATATATATTTAAGATCGTTAACTCTTGTTGTTGTATCGATCCATTTACCATTATGTAATGTTCTTCTTTGCCTCTTTTGATCTATGTTGCTCTAAAGGCTATTTCATTAAAGACAAGAATTGCAACTCCTGCTTTTTCTTGCTCACCATTTGCTTGGTAAATCTGCCTCCATCTTTTTATTTTGAGCCTTTGTGTATCCCTTCATGTGAGAAGGGTTTCCTGAATACAGCACATTTGTGGGTTTTGTTTTTTTATCTAATTTGCCAGTCTGTGTCTTTCGATTGGTGCATTTAGCCCATTTATATTTAGGATTAATATTGTTATGGGTGAATTTGATGATTCCATTTTGATGTTAGCTGGCTGTTTCTCCTGTTAGTTGATGCAGATTCTTCATTTTGTTGATGCTCTTTAGCACTTGGTATGTTTTTGGAATGGCTGGTGCTGGTTGTTCCTTTCTATGTGTAGTGCCTCTTTCAGGAGCTCTTGTAAAGCAGGCCTGGTGCTGACAAAATCTCTGAGTACTTGCTTGTTCGCAAAGTATTTTATTTTTTCTTCACTTATGAAGCTTAGTTTGGCTGGATATGAAATTATAAGTTGGAAGTTTCTTTCTTGAAAAGTGTTAAATATTGTCCCGCACTCTCTTCTGGCTTCAGGGTTTCTGCCCAGAGATCTGCTGTGAGTCTGATGGGCTTCCCTTTGTGGGTGACCCAACCTTTCTCTCTGGCTGCCCTTAGCATTTTCCTTTTCATTTCAACCCTGGTGAATCTGATGATCATGTGCCTTGGGGTTGCTCTTCTTGCTGACTATCTTTGTGGTGTTCTCTGTATTTCCTGGATTTGGGTGTTGGCCTGCCTTGCTAGATTGGGTAAATTTTTCAGGATAATTTCCTAAAGAGTATTTTCCAGCTTGGATTCATTCCCTTTTTCACATTCTGGTACACCTATCAAACGTAGATCAGGTCTCTTCACATAGTTCCACATTTCTTGGGCACTTTGTTCATTCTTCCTGCACTTTTTTCTCTAATCTTTTCTTCTCGTTTTATTTCATTGAGTTGATTAATCTGCTTGGTCAATTCGGCTGTTGAAACTTGTGTTCACTTCACGAAGTTCTCGTGTTGTGTTTTTCAGTTCCTTCAATTCCTTCATTTTCCTCTCTAAGTTGTCTATTCTTATTATCATTTCCTCAAATCTTTTTTCAAGGTTCTTAGTGTCTTTGCACTGATTTAGAACATGTTCCTTTAGCTCACAGAAGTTTCTCATTACTCACCTTCTGAAGTCTCATTTCGTCATTTCATTACTCTCATTCTCCGTCCAACTTTGTTCCCTTGCTGTTTTGAGGAGTTTTGGGCTTTTGTAGGCAGTGAGGTGTTCTTGTTTCTGGTGTTTTTCTTTTATTTTGCGCTGGTTTATTCCCATCTTTCTGGATTTATCCACCTGTCGTCTGAGTAGTTGCTGATTATTCGATTTGGTCTCTGAGTAGAGGCCCAGATTGTTGATGATGATGTATTTCTGTTTGTTAATTTTTCTTCTATCTGTCTAGCCCCTCTCCTGTAAGACTGCTGAGGTGCACTCTGGGCCCTGATTGCCTGAGGTACACCTGTAGCAGCTGTGGGACAGTGAGAAATGCTACCAGTTTCTTCTATCTGTATCCCAGGATGATGCCCACCATATGTCAGTCTGATCAGTATTTTTGAGGTGATTCTTTGTGTATACTTGGGTCAGGGAGCTGCTTGAGGAGATGATCTGTACTTCATAGGAGCTCAAGTGCTGAGCTGTGAGCTCCGTTGTTCATTCGGTGTTGCTAGGCAAGTACATTTAAGTCTGTTGCGGCAGAACTCATGAAACTGGTTTTTACCCTCAGATCCTGTGTCTCGGAAAGTTAGGGCTTTATTTGTGAGTATCCATTGCGCCGTCCTGCCCATCTAGAAGGCAGTCTTGTCACTATTTGGCTGCCGAGGCTCCGCCTTGCTGACATGAGCTCTGCCCTGTTGGTAGAGTCTCTCTGTTGTGGCGGGTTGCCTTGGCAATGGCTGGCTGCATCAGCAATGGGTGAGTACCTCAGTAGGGGCGGAAGGTCTTGGTAATGGTTGACGCCCCTCCCCCATCAAGCTGCACAGCCGTGGGTTCAGCTGTGCCCGCAGTAAAACTGTCAAACCCGAGCATTTTGAATTGCCATTTTGTTTGTTCCTGTTGGGGTGGGACCTGTCGAGCCTGATCACTTGGCTCCCTGCCTCTGAGCCTCATTGCTTTTTTTTTTAAGTTGTTGGGTTGTCCCTCTCCCTGGTGTTTCAGTTGCCGGCTGGAAGGGCACCGGGATCTGTGTAATTTCTCGTGCTGCGACCTGCTGATCTGGCTCACAGTTCACATCCCAGATATCTCCTGGTCTGGCTCACTGTCCAAATCCCATTTAATCAGGTGAATGTGGTAATCTGCCCTCCCAAATCTCAAATTGCCAGCTTAACAGGGCGCCCAGACCTGTGCGTTTTGTGTGTGCACAATGCCACTGTGCTGTGGGGCCAGCTGTTTGGCTGCACGGAGACTGCTTCGCTAGTGGAGACTGCTGCACTGGCATTTTGTGTCCCCCCTACACCTAGGCTTTTACCCGTTCTGTGGGCTATAAAGATCCATCTGAAAATGCGGTGTGAACTCACCCTCTGCATCTTGACAGAGAGCTGCAATCCTGAGATTATTCTATAGTGCCGTCTTACCCCCAGCAACAACAATATATTTTATGACCTAGCCTCAGAAGCCACACATACCCATTGCCACTATATCCTATTGGTTATACAAGTCAGCCCTCTTCAGTGTGAGAAAAAATTATACAAGAGTGTGAATAGTAGGTGGGGAATCACTGTGGGCCATCTTTGAGGGTGGATATTACAAAAGATAATATATAATGATCTAGAGGGAAGGGAGGCATTCTGGGTTTCTAAAACTCTCCTTAATTGTGTGATCTTAGATCATTTCGAATCTGTTAGTCTCAGCTTCTTAACCTCTAAAGACATTAGAATGATTTCAGCTACTCTAATGCTATGGGCTTTTGGTCTGATGGAAAGGTAGAAAACTTGTCACCAGAGGACCTCAGTTTGAAGTCCAACTCTCTCTCACTTGCTATAAGGCCTAAGGCAAGTCACTCCCAGTTCTGAAGAATAGGTTTTCAAGCTGCAAAGTGGAGATAGTCTGGAGGATTGAAAGAGATAATGGATGCGGAAGTCTATTAAAAATCTAAGTGTCCATGCGCTTGTAAGATGTATTATTTTTTCAAAAAAAGCTGAAGTAGATGGAGCGGGAAGGCAGTATCATTATCATGAAAATAAAATTACCTTTTACTCTCCAATGCATTATGAGCCCTGAAAGCAGCCTCTTCTAACTGCCAGAGTAGCTTTGATCTTTTCAGCTATGACAGGTGGTTATTATAATAGAAACTAAAAGCCATATTATTTCACAAGTATGCTTTACAATTTATAAAGAGCTTTTACTGACATTGTGTAATTTCGACCTCATTTATTTTTGGCCAGTGTAAAATACCTTGTTTATGGAAGTACTTTTTAAACTATCATTTTTTAGAAATGTGAATGTATGGTCTTAGGAAATTCAAGCTGATCGTCATATTTAGGATTACTTACCACGCTCACCCATGAAGTGGTTAAAGTCAGTCAAGCAGGACTCCTCCTTATCTTTTCACATATCAGAAATTTGCATCATAGAGAAGTTACGTGGCTTATCAAAGACTCAGATCCACTTAGGATGAATCTGTAAAGGCACATTTTATGTCTATGGCTATTTTTTATTTTGAAAACTGTGCATTAAACCACTAAGATGAAAATGACAATCAAACTGATCAAATCTATTATGATTATTAAACTCTATGAACCCATTTTATGTTTTTCCTGATGCCAAGTACTGGAGTCACAAAGATGAAGAAAATGTAGTATCCAACATGGTGTAACTCATTCGTGGGTGAAGACGGTGGGTCGGCTAGACATTCAGGTGAATAATTTCAAGGTGGCATCATATCTCACTGTAGAAGTTTACTAAAAAGTATGTGCTCTGGGGGAAAAACTGGTGAACAAAACATGATCTTCTGATTGAGGTCGTAGGAATGCGGAGTGTCTCATAAGCTGTAGGTGAAGATGAAAGGCATGGCCAGTATGGTGAGCTGAGCTTCAGGAGGCTTGCTCCACAAGTGACAGGCAGGCAGGGGCCAGGTGTGAATGCTCTGGTACACTTATCACAACTACTGTGTCTTTGTTCTGTGAATGACAGAGAAACATTAGTATATTAAAAATACGGTCATTCCTCATTATCTGTGAGGGATTGATTCCAAGGCCTCGCCTGGATGCCAAAATCTATGAATGCTCAAGTTCCTGATGTCAACGGCACAGTATCTGCATGTAACCTACCTATATCTCCCCATTTACTTTAAATCATTTCTATACTGCTTATCATACCTAATACAGTGTAAATTCTATGCAAATAGTTGTCATACTGTATTATTTAGAAAAAATGACAAAACTATACATGTTGTGTAGAAGAGCAATTTTCTTTAACATTTTCTATTCACAGTTGGTTAAATCCACAGTGCAGAACACATAGATATGGAGGGCCAACTGTATATAGAAGGCTCTTGAGCAGGGAAATGGCATGAAGATAGTTACAGATACATTTAGAAAGCAGGCAGAAATGAGGCATTAAGTTTGCAAGAGGCTAAGAAGGAGGGTCAGGCCAGAATGAACGGGAGTTTTGTGTTGTCTCACACTGGGAGGTAAGTGGACTTGTAGCCTCTGCACGGTAATGTGCTATAACTCAGGGACCAGCAAATGTTTGCTGCAAAAGAATAGATGGTAAAAATTTTTGACTTTGTGGCTCACATGGTCTCTGTAGCGATTACCTAACTCTGCTGTTGTAGCAATGTATTAACAAACGAGTGGGGCTCTGTGCCAGTAAATCTTTATTTATATATAATACATTTTGATTTCATATAATTTTCACATTATCAAGAAATGTTATTTTTCTTTTGAATTTTTTAATCATTTAACAATGGTCAAATCATTTTTAGTTCATGATCCTTCCCAAAACAGGCGTGGAACATATTTTACCCACAGACCATAATTTTGCATCCCCTCTGTTAGCTTCTGGAAATGCAATCGCCATATCTACCTGATAAACTTGGCAAATTAACTCACATCAGTTGTAGTAAATGGAAGCGTTACAGAGCAGTCTCCTGCTACACAGCATTTTTTTTTCAGGTCACATGTGGAATTCAAACATGCTCCTAAATAACAAAAGTTAAGTGTGAACAAGGTGAGGCAGATGTGCCTGCTCAGGTCATTTTTCATAGCTGGCTGCTGAGATTCTGTGGGCAGGTCAGGACCTTGCTGAATTCCTGAACAAGACAGTTTTCCTATGTCTCCGTGCTGGTGGTTCAAGGCTGGCTGTGCTGTGACTGCTGTCAGGCCAATAGTTGAAACAACTTGTCTCCAAAGGAAGACAAACGTGTGTGCTTCTTGGATGAATCTGGCACCATACTTAGCTGAGCTGTTTAAAGTCTAATCTTTTAAAAGACACATCTTGGACTCTTGTCTGTGCATGTTAATGAATATTCACAGGAACATACAGAGTACTTACATAATGTATTGACTAAACTCATTGAAAATACTCATACCCTTGGTTGGGCATGGGGACTCACGCTTGTAATCCTAGCACTTTGGGAGGCCAAGGAGTGTGGGTCAGCTGAGATCCGGAGTTCAAGACCGGTCTGGCCAACATGATAAAACCCCATGTCTACTAAAAATACAAAAATATTAGCCGTGTACAGTTGTGTTCGCCTGTAATGACAGCTACCAAGGAGGCTCAAGCATGGGAATCACTTGAATCCAGGAGGCAGAGGTTACAGTGAGCCCAGGTCGTGCCACTGGACTCCAGCCTGGGTAACAGAGTGAGACTCCATCTCAAACAACAACAACAACTCAGCCTGATTTCATGGGTGAGAGGAAGGGTTCCATTTACAATTCCACAATTAATGGATGGAAAAGATGGGGCTCACATCCAGGTTGATTGACTTCATTTATCTTTTTCTCACCCCACCTAGCTCTGCATATGGTACATTTTGAATGGGTTGGGTAGGCCTAGGTAGAGAAGGACATAAATGGAGCATCCGGGAGACTGCCTCTTCCAGAGGAGCATGGCACAGATGTATTTATTCAGTCTCCTAAGAAGCGAAACCAACTTCCTTAATATAGTTTTGTTTGACCACCTGCTGCCCTTACCTCTTCTCTCCATCTCTCTTGCTACCTTCTGCCAGCAGGTGGAAGAAATTATTGCTATGCCCAGGCCAAAATATATGAAAGCAAACAATATCTCAGCAAATGGGATTTTGAACACAATAATCCAAGTGTTTGAATCTCAGCAAACTTGCAGCTGATACAGATTCTGTTTTGTATCGGTTCTATTTTTGGCAAAATGCAAAGGACAGAACTAAGGGGATTACATGATTCTCCAGCATGGCGTAAGAAAATCCCTAGTTTGCTTATTATTAGGATGGTGAAAGCCAACTAAGAATAGTCATGAAAATTCACCAATTCAAACTCTGTCATCTCCTTTCTCAATCATCCATGTTTCTCCAACGGTTGTCAGGGAGTGTGTACCTGTGTCTTCCAGGCATTGGGGCAGGTTGGCTGGCCAGCTTTATGAATGAATAATATATGTCAACGTTATATGCTGGTTATACTAAGAATGGTATCCTGGAAACCAAAACGGTTTTTTTGGATTTTCTCAGATCGTGCAAAATTGGGTGATTTTCTCCCCCACTCCCTCTTTTTGCCTTTAGCCACACCTGATAAATACAATTTAATTCCATAAATGCAACCTTATTTCATAAATGCAAACTAATTCCATAAAACCTCTTCACTTTCCCACCCAACATACAGCATGGGTACCATTGCTTTCCCCTGAGATACCTAGATGAAGTCTGCCCTTGTATGCACTGTTTCCCCCTTATCATGTTTATACAGGAGTTAGCTCTTTTTATAGTTTGGAGACACATAGGCATTTGTATGTAGTCTAGATTTTCATGATGATTCTGAAGGCTGAAAGGAGAGGGAGTTTGCATTGTGTGTGGGAAGCAAATTTCTAAAATCCCTTTGAACATATTCTCCGTCTCCTTGCTTTTATTTCTTCTCACTTCTGAATCATCCTCAGGTCTCTTGAGGTCTCATCCCTTTCTGATGAGTAGTTTACCTCCTCTACACTTCTTCTTTCAGAATTCTACAGCTACCAAGACCCACCTCCTCAATGTGTTTCTGGATATTTTAGTAACAAATGTTTGCCCTGTCACATTTAGGAGATGTGCTTTCTTATCTTTGTTCTATCAAGCTGGGTGAAATTACACAAAACACTTTATATCTTAGAACAAGTTTTCTGTCTGTAAAATGTAGATAACTTCTATTCTGTGGTCACAAGGATAATCAAAATAAAAAATAATCATAGTTAATATGTGTGGTTTACTAGTCATGTTCTAGAACCCATGTCAAGTGCTTTTGGCAGATGGTTTCACTTTTATTATACTATTGGAACTATTGTCAACCCCACTTCACAGACTACTAAATTGAGTGTCTGAGCTGCTAAGTCACCTGTCCAAGGTTATTCAGCCAGTAAGTAACAGAATGAGGATCAGCATTTGAGATAGGAATATTCTACATAAAATGTACTGTTACAGAGAAACTAGAGTGGTATCGTCCCAGATAATCTTTCATGCCTGTTTGCGTATCGAATGGGCAGAATACATTAAATGCTTTCAGGAGAATGGGAGACATTGTTTAAATTTTCACCAAAACCCAGAAGAACTCAAAATACTCATCTTCTTGGCCTTATTGGTATTTGACTATGAATACAATAGATCTCATAGAAGCAAGTCTAGTAGAGTGGCCTTGGAAAAAGGCTAGAATTTAGGAGCAGGTTTAGGCAACTCAAGCCTTCTCGGCTTCCATTTTCTCATTTGTGCTTTCATAATTCTGATTTTTAAAAGTACCTTTGTTGAAAGTAAAGGTTTAATGAAACAGCACAAATGAAGTGTTTCATATTTGGTCTGGCAGGCACTAGTTGCGCAACACGTCTTGTCTATTAATGACAACCACAATGTTAATAGTGGATTAATAATGAATTGATAAAATATGATTGTGAAAGTTCAAATGAGTTTTGATCTTGCCCCTCTCCTCTGTTTCAGAGGATGTATGGTATTTATGTTCTACATTATATGGAATAACATCGGCAGGTGGAAAATTTTGATAGTCATATGATAAAATCAGAAGGCCCAAGACTTGTATTTTCATCACAGAAATGTATTACTTCCTTGTGTTGTGACATGGAACAAGTTACTTTTCCTAAATTAAACTTACTTGTAAAAATAATCATGAATATACCTGCCCTTTCTCCTCCCCTCAGACTCTCCACAGTCAGTGTGAGGTACCATTGGTATAGTGTATCTGCAGGGGCTTTGCAAGCTCTGCAGTGCTGTATATATGCTATTTTTCCCTCTTCAATTGTGAGTGTTTTACCATTCTCCTTAAATGACGCAAAAATACACTCTTGGTAAAATAAATGCGTTTGTGCATGAACATTTGGCAAGTAATATGAGCTGCATTTGCAGGATTTTTCCCCTTGAACAGCCAAGTGAGCCGCTATGAGCGGCACTGTAGCAGTGATATTTACAATCATTTGTTCAGAAGAGCAACTGCCAACTTGCCTATTTGACTAGAATGGAGTATTATACATTGTTTAGAGTGATTAGATTAGTAAACCAGCAATTTGGTAGAGCCATCAGAGAAGAGGATGAAAGGAAATAAATATCTGAGATTCTGACTTTCCAATCAAATCAAGAAAAAGAAGCCTATAAGAATAGGTCCCATTTATTTGGGGGAGAACCATACACCACTTTGTATGGAGGCTTCATTTTCTAGAAATATTTTCTAAGGATTTCAAAAATATTGTGATATAGATAGGACTGTTCCCATTTTAAAGATGAGAAAACTGAGGCTCAGAGGTTTAAGTCACTAGTCTGCTTTTTCTTACATCCTGATTTTTAGAAAATGGTGCCACATCCTATCCAGTCACACAAGCCAAAGTCGTATGAGTGAGCTCTGGTTTATCTCTTTCTCTCTCACTTCTCATATTCAACTTACCATTCAGACCTGCTGATTTTAGTTCTTAAATATCCGTTAGCTTCTGTTTTTTCTTTCCATTGAAATTCTCATTGCAGCCCTTCTGTGGATTAACTCCTGTCGTTCCACCTGTGTGTCTGTGTCCATGTTGTCTCCAGTCTGTCCTTCACATAAGTCAGACCATGTCCCATACCTCCCAGTCCTCCTTAGAATGAGGACAAACCTCCTCACCACGGCCACAGGTTGTTTTCCATTTCTCTGACCTCACGGCATGCCCCTCCTCTCTGCTCTGCACTGCAAAGGCTCAGCGTCTTCTACTGGCCAAGGTCAAGGTCCTCCTGCCCCACACGTTTGCCTGGGATGCCAGATTCTCCTTACTTTGCCCACTTACTGCGCACTCATTCTTCGATCTCAGTCCTTCCCTAGGGGAAACCTTTTCTGACCTTTGTCATTAAAGCAAAACCTTCTCCTGGGTGCTCTCATTTTTCCAGGAACATGCCTGCACAGCAGTTGTACCAGTTAATCCTTTACATTAACTTGAGTGACAGATATGTTAGTGTCCACTGCTGCCTCCCAGGAATGAAGCCAAGAAAGGTATGGTGCTATCTGTGTGTATTCCTACAGTCTAGTGTGCTTAGTGAGATATTGTTCAATGAGAATGTGTTGGACATTACAGCGTGGCTAGAAAGTGATGGTTTGAGGATTTAAACATACTTCTTTCTGGTTCTAGAGACTTGGCTGTTGGTTCTAGAGACTTGGCTGTTAACACTATTCACTTTTGGGCAGTGTCATTTTAGGACAGATAAAGGTACTTTTTGCTAAGATCAAATATATTTTGGATCCATCAGATGAAGTTTGATAAAAGTGGGTTATTAAGAACACACTGAGAAGCAGAGCAGCCTGGCCAAGATTTCCAGATTTTGCATCAAAGAGAAATGTAATGAAAGTGTGCCGATGGGAGGGGGTGGAGGGCTTAAAAGTGAAGCAGGAACAGCTACTTCTACAGTGCCCTTGACACTGCCTTCCTCCATTCTTCACTCTGGCTGAAATTGACCACCCTGAGTGCGTTCAGATAATGATAAGTTATCTCTGTCACACTGTGTGTGGGTTTGTTGGGCTATGTACAAGAGAGGCAGCTTCTGTGAATAAATGAAGCCTTGTAATTAAGGAATTTGTTGTAGATGGCAAGATGCATTGGTGCTTGATCCTTAGTACTCCTCCCTGAGGCCACGTTTTTTAAACTGGCTTGTGTTTGCCACTGACACTACTAGCAGCAGGATGGAGGGGAGGAAGAGAGAGACCAGGTGTTGCAATTCTTAGCGCCTGCTTTCAGCTCTGCTACAAACTAAAACATTGACTGACATTGGTTAACCCCCTAACCTCTTTGAGCCTCAGTTTTTTCATCTGAAAAAATAAATGATGGTTTCAATTCCTTCAAAATCTGACATTGAGTTATCACTCTTTCCAGTGTGGAAGCACTGGGAGCTATTGTTCTACTGTCCCTGGTGGCCGTTATGACTTCTGCATTATCAAGGAGCCCTCTCTAACCTAAATGACCCCTCAAAGAAATTAAGTTTTTATCACTTCTGCCTGGTAAGCAAAATGACAAGAGAAAATAGCTAGTTGTAAATAGCCCTGTGGATGGCAAGTTAATGGGATATGTGCAAACACTTGCTTATATAGCCATAATTTGCCTTTTGTTTTCCTTTGCAACTCAAAGCGAAGAATTTTCAAAGAGCATCTCATTGAACATATTAAATAAAAACATGTCATTGGCAAAAGGGGCATTTGGTGTCTTGATTGCCATATATCTCTGAGTATGTGGAACAGTGATTTTTAGCTGGGGTAATTAGCTGAGTAGAAAGCTGCAGAATCTTGGAGGCAGAAAAATCTTTGTATGACTTATGTTGGCATGGAGAAAGCAAAGCAAAAGGACAGAATATAGGAGGTCATTAAATAACTAGATAAGGGATCCTCTGCATTTCTTCTGAGTACTCAGAGGTGAGACCCTAAAGCAGTGGAGACAACATTGTGGGTGGGAATGTGTTTGCAGGGTCTAATTACTTTACCCAAGCAAAGCGCAAAAGAGAAAGAGCTAAAAATACGTAGATGGTAAAATTCATGGCTTCATTTACTCTTCTTTGCCTTTGAAACACAGTAATCATGTACACATCCTCCAATATTTAGGGTATAATCATTCTCCTTCCAAAGTATATTAGGATATTCTAATTAGGGAGGGCCTGGGGACTGCTACGGGCCCACTCGTGGTGGCTTTGGGGATAGCATGCAATGCATAGCTATTTGGTTTGCCCCTATTTCAACATGTGCACATAGCTTACATATTAGGCAAATAACTGTACACGTGTACTTATGGTATTATCGTGGTAAATATAAACGTACATAACATTAGCACAATACAAAGGTACTTAATACGTTCGTAACGTGCACAATATATGCTTTTTTGGTATACCACGTGATATACACATATATTGTTGTGATAATATATATGTTAGCACCGATATTTGAAGAAAGGTACATAGTGTACATATTATGTACCTATGCCTGTGTACACATTATAAAATTGTGAACGTACGTAAAAAAAGAATTACGTATATTTTTTCTATATGAATATTGTGTACACATATGTATAGCAAAGGAAATGTCCAGATTGTACCTGTTTCATACATTTCTTGTAATATACCAACAAATGTACACGTTAAGAGTACATTCGAGAATACTGCTTTCAATATATCAAACAGAAGTTACTTCGGGTACCAAAGTGGGTGTACACCGATGTGTCTACATTGTTTAAACGTGTACATATTGTGCATAGTATGGATTCGTGTAAAACAGGTACATTTCTACAGACTATGTTCGTACATGTACACAGTGAACACATATGTACCTGTGCAAATATTGCACTTCTGTACATAATGGGTACATGATGTACGTGTGTAAAATGTACATAATGTACATGTAAACATATCGTAATATCACAATAAATATAAATGTACATGATGTGTGCAATATGTACCTTTATGTTTCTGTTATCTATTATATGCAAATTGTGATGATACAGTTGTGGTTATGACATCATTGTGATATCACAATAAATATACATGTTGTACACATGACGTACATACCTATTGTGCACACGTTTTGTACAATAAATGTACATATAGCACCGATAAGGTGTTTTTACTGTATACCGGTTTTGTGTACACATATGTACATCACAGTCAACATACATACGGTGCATACTCTGTGCATTGTAATATCCCAATAAGTGTACAGCATATGAGTTTATTCAGGGATATGATTTTAAGTATATTACATCAAAATTACTTCCAATGTCACAGTGGGTACACACCCACGTGTGTCCATTTTGTGATATTATCCATCATATTTTAAGTAGGTATTCCTCTCACTGTGAAAGCAATTGTACACTCTGATTCTTCCAATATCACAGACAAAGTGCAACTTTTCTGAGATGTAGATCTTAATATCCTGGGGAAAAGAATAATTATACCCTGAATATCACAGGATGTGGACACCATTACCATAGTATTGTTACTAAAATCCAAAAACGAGAAAAATATTACTTCCAATATATCAGAGAGCACACATCCCCACGTGATATCGTTTCTAACTTAAGTAATCACAGAAGACATTCCTCAGGATGTGACTGGAACTGTATGCCAGTCGTGTGATATTGTTTCTAATATTCAGGGAATGAGGGGAGAATGTTGCTGTCCTTAGGGAAATACTCTCAATACGGCAAACGGTGTCCACCAGGCTCTGATACGGTCACTAAAGTAAAAAACACAACAAGTAAATTGAATTAAACATTGCCAGTGGTGAAAATCTTCTATGCTTTCCATTCTACTCTCAATGGGGTTGAGGAAGACATTTTTGTTCATATGGCACAGGTGTATCTGGAACTATTGCCTAATGCATAAAACACAGAATAACCTTATCATTTCCATCTGATACGGTTGCCAGTATTATATTACACGTCATTTTCAAGAGAACGGGGTCCCAGTTGCTGTAGGCATGGAGCCCTAGCAAGAGGGTCCCTAAGTAGCCAGGGAGGGCCAGGTGGCTGCTATGGGCCCTTTGTTGGTGGCTGTGGGGATGGTGTGCCATGCATAGGTTCTTGGTTTGCCCCTATTTCAACATGTGCACATAAATTACATAGTGGGCAAATATCTATACATGTATATTTATGATATAATCATGATGAATATAAACGTACATAATATGAGCACGATACAGACCAACTTTATACACTGAACACTTGTTGTGCTTTTTACTTTAGTGACCATATCAGAGCCTGGTGGACACCTCTTGCCGTATTGAGAGTATTTCCCTATGGGCAGCAACATTCTCCCCTCCTTCCCTGAATATTAGAAGCAATTTCACAGGACCGGCATACAGTTCCAGTCACAGCGTGAGTAATGTCCTCTGTGATCAGTCAGTTAATAGGAACAGTATCACGTGGCGTTGTGTACTCTCTGAGATATTGGAAGTAATATCCTTCCCATTTTGGGATTTTTAGTAACAATATTACGGTAATGGTGTACACATCCTGCGATATTCAGGGTACAATTTTCCCAAGATATTAGAATCTACAACACAGAAGCGTTGCACTTTGTCTGTGATATTGGAAGAATCACAGAGTGTACAATTGCTTTCACAGTGAGAGGAATACCTACTTAAAATATGATGGATAATATCACAAAATGGACACACGTCAGTGTGTACCCACTGTGACACTGGAAGTAATTTTTGTGTAATATCCTTAAAATTATATCTCAGAATATACTCATAAGCTTTACACTCATTGGGATATTACAGTGTACAATGTAGGCACCATATGTTCGTTGATTGTGATTTACATATGTGTACACCAAACGGGTGTACGGTAAAAATACATAATCTGTATGTACATTTATATGTACATAACCTGTGCACAATTGGTGTGTACGTCATGTGTACAACATGTACATTTATTGTGATATCACAATGATGTCATAATCACAACTGTATCACCACAATACGCATGTAATAGATAATAGAAAAACAAATGTACATATTGCACACACGATGTGTGTATCATGCTAATGGTATGTACATTTATATTTATCGCGATAATATCATAAGTACACGTGTATAGATATTTGCCCACTTTGTAAGCTAATAGCACATGTTGAAATAGGGGCAAACCAAGTAGCTATTCAGGGCATATGCTATATTCAGGGTATATGCTATACCCACAGCCACCACCAGAGGGCCCAAAGCAGCCCCCAGGCCCTCCCTGGCTGCTTAGGGACCCTCTGGCTAGTGTGCGGTGCTCAGAGCTAATGTTACCTGGCTCTCTTGAAAATGACGTGTAATATGATACTGGCAACCGTATCACACGTAAATGATAACGTTATTCTGGTTTTTTATATATTAGAAAGTAGCTCCAGATACACCTGTGCCATATTGACAAAAATGTCATCCTCAACCCATTGACAGGAGAATGAAAATCATAGGGGGTTTTCACCCCTGGAAAGGTTTAATTCATTTTACTTGTTGTGTTTTTTACTTTAGTGACCATATCAGAGCCTGGTGGACACCTCTTTCCGTATTGAGAGTATTTCCCTATGGGCCATAACATTCTCTCCTCCTTCCCTGAATATTAGAAGCGATATCACAGGACCGGCATACAGTTTAAGTCACTTCGTGAGTAATGTCCTCTGTGATCACTCAGTTATTTGTAACAGTATCACGTGGCGTTGTGCGCTCTCTTAGATATTGGAAGTAATATATTTCCCGTTTTTGGATTTTAGTAACAATACTATGGTAATTGTGTACACATCCTGGGATAATGAGGGTATAATCATCTTTTTCCCCAGGATATTAGGATCTACATCTTCGAAGCGTTGCACTTTGTCTGTGATATTGGAAGAATCACAGAGTGTACAATTGCTTTCACAGTGAGAGGAATACCTACTTAAAATATGATGGATAATATCACAAAATCCGGTGTATGATAAAGGTACATAATCTGTACTATGTGTTTATTTATGTACATAACGTGTACACAATAGGTACGTACATCATGTGGAGAACATGTACATGTATTGTGATATCACAATGATGTCACAGTCACAACTGTATCATCACAATATGCATGTAATGGATAATATAAGTATCAAGGCACATATTGTATACATTATGTATTTTGACATTTATTGTGATATTACAATATCTTCACATGTACATCATGTACCCATTATGTACAGATGTACAATATGTGCATGTGTACATATGTGTGCACCGTATGTACATATGTACGGTGAGATCTCATAGGTATATAGACTGTAGATAGGTACCTGGTGTACACGAATCCATAGTATGCAGAATATGTACAAGTTGAAACTCTGTACACATATCGTTGTACAACCACTTTGGTACCTGCGGTAATTTCTCTTTGATATGCTGAAAGCAGTATTCCCGAATGTACTCATAATATGTACATTTGTTGGTATATTACAATAAATGTATGAAACAGGTACAATTTGGACATTTCCTCCGCTATACATATGTGTACACAATACACATGTAGAAGAAATATACTTCATTTTTTATACGTACATCCACAATTCTATAATGTGTACACAGGCATAGGTACATAATAGGTATACTATGCACATTTCTTCAAATATCGGTGATAACATATATATCGTCACAATAATACCTGTCTATATCACGTGGTACCCCAAAAAAGCATATATTGTACATGGTATGTACGTATTAAGTACGTGTGTATCGTGCCAGTGTTATGTACATTTATATTTATCGCGATAATACCATAAGTACACGTGTACAGATATTTGCCCACTCTATAAGCTTTGTGCACGTGTTGAAATAGGGGCAAGCCAAGTAGCTATGCAGGGCATACCATTCCAACAGCCGCCACCAGAGGGCCTGATGCAGCCCCCAGGCCCTCACTGGCTGCTTAGGGACACTCTGGCTAGGTTGCCCTGCCCACAGCTGCTGGGAACTGGCTCTCTTGATAATGACGTGTAGTAAGGTACTGGCAACCGTATCAGATGGAAATAATAACGTTATTCTGGTTTTTTATATATTAGGCAGTAGCTCCAGATACACCTGGGCCATATTGACAAAAATGTCATCCTCAACCCCATTGACAGTAGAATAAAAAGCATAAGGGGTTTTCAACCCTGGCAATGTTTAATTCAATTTACTTGTTGTGTTTTTTACTTTAGTGACCATATCGGAGCCTGGTGGACACCTCTTGCCGCATCGAGAGTATTTCCCTATGGGCAGCAACATTCTCCCCTCCTTCCCTGAATATTAGAAGCAATATCCCAGGACCGGCATACAGTTCCAGTCACATCGTGAGTAATGTCCTCTGTGATTACTCTGTGATTAGGAACAGTATCACCTGGAGTTGTGCGCTCTTTGAGATACTGGAATATCCTTCCCGTTTTTCTATTTTAGTAACAATACTACGGTAATGGTGTACACATCCTGCGATATTCACGGTACAGTTATCCTTTTACTCAGGATATTAAGATCTATATCCCAGAAGTATTGCACTTTGTCTTATAGGAAGAATCACAGAGTGCACAATTGCTTTAACAGTGAGAGGAATACATACTTAAAATATGATGGATAATATCCCAAAATGGACACATGTTGGTGTGTACCCACTGTGGCATTGAAAGTAATTTTGATGTAATATACTTAAAATCATATCCCAGACTATACTCATAAGCTGGACACTTATTGGGATATTACAGTGTCCAGAGTATGCACCATATGTACGTCGACTGTGATGTACATATGTGTACAGAAAACCAGTGTATGGTAAAATTACATAATCTGTGCTAAATGTGCATTTATATGTACATAACGTGTGCACAATTGGTATGTACGTCATGTGTACAACATGAACATTTATTGTGATATCACACTGATGTCATAATCACAACTGTATCATCACAATACGCATGTACTAGATAATAGAGACATAAATGTACATATTGCACACATGATGTACATTAATATTTATTGTGATATTATTTTATGTTCACATGTACATGCCCATTTTACACGTGTAATCATGTACCCATTATGTACAGATGTGCAATAGGTACACGTGTACATATGTGTGCACAGTGTGCACATACGTACACTGTGTACACATACGTACATAGCCTGTATAAATATACCTGCTTTACCCGAATCCATACTATGAACTGTATGTACACATTTAAACAAGGTACACACATTGGTGTACACTCTCTTTGGTACCCGTAGTAATTTCTGTTTGATATATTGAAAGCAGTATTCTCGAATGTACTCCTAATGTGTACATTTGTTGGTATGTTACAATAAATGTATGAAACAGATACAATCTGAACATTTCCTCTGCTATACATATTTGTACACAACACATACAGAAAAAATATACGTAATCCTATTTATACGTCCGTTCACAATGCTGTAATGTGTACACAGGCATAGATACATAATATGTACACTATGCACATTTCTTCAAATATCGGTGATAACATATATATCATCACAATAATATATGTCTATATCACGTGGTACTCCAATAAAGGATATATTGTACATGGTACAAACGTATTCAGTACGTGTGTATTGTGCCAGTGTTAAGTACATTTATATTTATCGCGATAATACCATAAATACACGTGTACACATATTTGCCCACTCTGTAAGCTTTGTGCACTTATTGAAATAGGGGCAAACCAAATAGCTATGCAGGGTTTGCTATTTGCACGGCTGCCGCCAGAAAGCCTGAAGCAGCCCCCAGGCCCTCCTTGTCTGCTTACGGACCCTCTGGCAAGGGCGCGGTGCCCCCAGCTGCTGTGTCCCGGCTCTTTTGAAGTTGACGTGTAGTATGGTACTGGCAACCGTATCAGACACAAATGATAACGTTATTCTGGTTTTTTATATATTAGGCAGTAACTCCAGATACACCTGGGCCATATTGACAAAAATGTCATTCTCACCCCCATTGAGAGTGGTATGGAAAGCATAGGGGTTTTTCACCCCTGGCAATGTTTAATTCAATTTTCTTGTTGTATTTTTTACTTTAGTGACCATATCGGAGCCTGGTGGACACCTCTCCTGTATTGAGAGAATTTCCCTATGGGCAGCAACATTCTCCCCTCCTTCCCTGAATATTAGAAGCAATATCACACGACCAGCATACAGTTTCAGTCACATCGTGAGTAAAGTCCTCTGTGATCACTCAGTGATTAGGAACAGTATCACGTGGGGTTGTGTGCTCTCTGAGATACTGGAATTAATATCCTTCCCATTTTTGGATGTTACTAACAATACTATGGTAATGGTGTACACATCCTGTGATATTCAGGGTATAATCATCCTTTTTTCCAGGATATTAGGATCTATATCACAGGAGCGTTACACTTTGTCTGTGTATTGGAAGAACCACAGAGTGTACAATTGCTTTCACAGTGAGAGGAATACCTGCTTAAAATATGATGGATAATATCCCAAAATGGACACATGTGGGTGTGTACCCACTGTGACACTGGAAGTAATTTTGATGTAATATACTTAAAATTATATCCCAGAATATACTCATAAGCTGTACAATTATTGTGATATTACAATGTACAGAGTATGCACCATATGTACGTTGACTGTTATGGACGTATGTGTACACCAAACTGGTGTACATAAAAATATATAATCTGTGATATGTGTACATTCATATGTACATAACGTGTGCACAATTGGTATGTACGTCATGTGTACAACATGTACATTTATTGTGATATCACAATGATGTCATAATCACAACTGTATCATTACAGTATGCATGTAATCGATAATAGAAACATAAATGTACATATATTACACATGAAGTACATTAATGTTTTTTGTAATTTTACGATATGTTCACATATACATCATGTACATTTTACGCATGTACATCATGTACCCATTATGTAGAGATGTGCAATATGTGCACGTGTACATATGTGTGCACTCTTTGCACATACGTACGCTGTGTACACGTACGTACATAGCCTGTAGAAATGTACCTGCTTTACACGAATCCATACTATGCGCAGTATGTACTCGTTTAAACAAGGTACACACATCGGTGTACACCCACTTTGGTACCCACAGTAATTTCTGTTTGATATGTTGAAAGCAGTATTCACGAATGTACTCCTAATGTGTACATTTGTTGGTATATTACAATAAATGTATGAAACAGGTACAATCTGGACTTTTCCTCAGCTATACATATGTGTACACTATACACATGTAGAAAAAATATTCGTAATTTTTTTATACGTACCTTCAAAATTCTATAATGTGTAAACAGGCATAGGTACAAAATATGTACACTATGCACATTTCTTCAAATATCGGTGATAACATATGTATCATCACAATAATATATGTGTATATCACGTGGTATCCCAAGAAAGCATATACTTACACGGTACATACGTATTAAGTACGTTTGTATCGTGCTAATGTTTAGTACGTTTATATTTATCGCAATAATTCCATAAGTACACGTGTACAGATATTTGCCCACTATGTAAGCTAGGATGTGCACATGTGGAAATAAGGGCAAACCAAGTAGCTTTGCAGGGCGTGCTATCCCCACAGCCACCAACAGAGGGCCCGAAGCAGCCCCAAGCCCCTCCCTGGCTGCTTAGGGACCCTCTGGCCAGGGCACCGTTTCCACAGCTGCTGGGACTCGGCTCTCTTGAAAATGACGTGTAGTATAATACTGGCAACTGTATCGGATGGAAATGATAACGTTATTCTGGTTTTTTATATAATAGGCATTAGTTCCAGATACACATGTGCCATATTGACAAAAATGTCATCCTCACCCCCATTGACAGTAGAAAGGAAAGCATAGGGAGTTTTCACCCTGGCAATGTTTAATTCAATTTACTTGTTCTGATTTTTACTTTAGTGACCATATCAGAGCCTGGTGGACACCTCCTGCCATATTGAGATTATTTCCCTATGGGCAGCAAATTCTCCCCTCCTTCCCTGAATATTAGAAGCAGTATCAAAAGACCGGCATACAGTTCCAGTCACATCATGAGAAATGTCCTGTGTGATCACTCAGTTGTTAGGAACAGTGTCACGTGGTGTTGTGTGCTCTCTGAGATATTGGAAGTAATATCCTTTTTGTCTTTGGATTTTAGTAGCAATACTACGGTAATGGTGTACACATCCTGCGATATTCAGGGTATAATCATCCTTTTTCCCAGGATATTAGCATCTACATCACAGAAGCGTGGCACTTTGTCTTTGATATTGGAAGAATCACAGAGTGTACAGTTGCTTTCACAGTGAGAGGAATACCTACTTAAAATATAATGGATAATATCCCAAAATGGACACACGTGGGTGTGTACCCACTGTGACATTGGAAGGAATTTTTATGTAATATACTTAAAATCATTTCCCAGAATATACTCATAAGCTGCACACTTATTAGAATATTACAATGTACAGAGTACACACCATATGTATGTTGACTGTGATGTACGTATGTGTATACCAAAGTGCTGTACGGTAAACATACATAATCTTTGATATATGTACATTCATATGTACATAACGTGTATACAATTGGTATGTACGTCATGTGTAATACATGTACATTGTGATATCAGAATGATATAATAATCACAACAGTATCATCACAATACCCATGTAATAGATAATAGAAACAAATTTACTTATTGAACAAATGATGTATATTAATATTTACTGTGATATGACAATATTTTCACATGTACATCATGTACATTTCAGGCATGTACATCATGTACCCATTATGTACAGATGTGCAATATGTGCACGTGTACATATGTGTGCACAGTGTGCACATATGTACCCTGTGTACACGTATGTACATAGCCTGCAGAAATGTACCTGCTTTACACGAATCCATACTATGCACAGTATGTACACGTTTAAACAAGGCACACACATAGGTGTACACCCACTTTGGTACCAGTAGTAATTTCTGTTTGATACATTTAAAGCAGTATTCCCCAATGTACTCCTGATGTGTACATTTGTTGGTATATTACAATAAATGTATGAAACATGTACAATCTGGACATTTCCTCCGCTATACATATGTGTACACAATACACATGTACAAAAAATATACGTAATCCTTTTTATACATACGTTCACAATTCTATAATGTGTACACAGGCATAGGTACATAATATGTACACTATGAATATTTCTTCAAATATCGGTGATAACATATATCATTACAATAACATATGTGTATAACACGTGGTATCCCAAAAAAGCATATACTGTACACGGTACATACGTATTAAGTACGTGTGTATCGTGCTAACTTTATGTACATTTATATTTATCACAGTAATACCATATGTACACGTGTACAGATATTTGCCCACTATGTAAGCTATGTGCACATGTGGAAATAGGGGCAAACCAGGTAGCTATGCAGGGCATGCTATCCCCACAGCCTCCACCAGAGGGCCCGAAGCAGCCCCCAGGCCCTCCCTGGCTGCTTAGGGACCCTCTGGCTAGGGCGCTGTGCCCACAGCCACTGGGACCCGGCTCTCTTGAAAATGACGTGGAATATGATACTGGCAACCGTATAAGACAGAAATGATAAGGTTATTATGGTTTTTTATATATTAGGCAGTAGCTTTAGATACACCTGTGCCATGTTGACAAAAAATGTCATCCTCAACCCCATTGACAGTAGAAAGGAAAGCATAGGGGTATTTAACACCTGGCAATGTTTAATTCAGTTTATTTGTTGTGTTTATTACTTTAGTGACTATATCAGAGCCTGGTGGACACCTGTTGCTGTATTGATACTGTTTCCCTATGGGCAGCAACATTCTACCCTTTTTCCCTGAATATTAGAAGCAATATCACAGGACTGGCATACAGTTCCAGTACATCGTGAGTAATGTCCTCTGTGATCACTCAGTTATTAGGAACAGTATCATGTGGCGTTGTGCCCTCTCTGAGATATTGGAAGTAATATTTTTTCCCATTTTTGGATTTTAGCATCAGTTCCACAGTAATGGTGTACACATCCTGCGATATTCAGGGTATAATCATCCTTTTCCCCAGGATATTAGAACCTACATCACAGAACTGTTTGACTTTTTCTGTGATAGTAGAAGATTCACAGAGTATGCAATTGCTTTCACAGTGAGAGGAATACATACTTAAAATAAGATGGATAATATCACAATATGGACACATGTTGTTGCGTACCCACTGTTACATTGGAAGTAATTTTTATGAAATATACTTAAAATCATATCCCAGAATATACTTATAAGCTATACACTTATTGGAATATTACAATGTTTAGAGTATGCATCGTATGTACGTTGACTGTGATGTACATTTGTGTACACCAATCCGGTGTACGGTAAAAATACCTAACCTGTGCTATATGTACATTTATATGTACATAACGTGTGCACAATTGGTATGTACGTTATGTGTACAACATGAACATTGATTGTGATATCACAATGATATCATAATCACAACTATATCATCACAATACGCATGTAATTGATAAAAACATAAATGTACATATTGCACACATGACGTATATTAATATTTATTGTGATATTACAATATGTTCACATGTACATCATGTACATTTTAGGCATGTACATCATGTACCCATTATGTACAGATGTGCAATATGTGCACGTGTACATATGTGTGCACAGTGTGCACATACCTATGCTGTGTACACATACGTACATAGCCTGTAGAAATGTACCTGCTTTACACGAATAAAAACTATGCACACTATGTACATGTATTTAATTGGTACACACATCTGTGTACATCCACTTTGGTACCCGCAGTAATTTCTGTTTGATATGTTGAAAGCAGTATTCCCAAATGTACTCCTAATGTGTACGTTTGTTGGTATAGTACAATAAATGTATGAAACAGGTACAATCTGGACATTTCCTCCGCTATACATATGTATACAAAATACACATGTAGAAAAAATATACGTAATTCTTTTTATACGTACGTTCACAATTCTATAATGTGTAAACAGGCATAGGTACATAATATGTACACTATGCACATTTCTTCAAATATCGTTGATAACATATGTATCACACAATAATATATGTGTATATCACATGGTATCCCAAACAAGCATATACTGTACATGGTATATAGGAATTAAGTATGTGTGTATTGTGCTAATGTTATGTACATTTATATTTATCGCGATAATACCATGAGTACACGTGTACAGATATTTGCCTACTATGTAAGCTTGGAAGTGCAAATGTTGAAATAGAAAAAAACCAATTAGCTATGTTGGGCATGCTATCCCCACAGTCGCCAGCAGAGTGCCCGAAGAAGCCTCCAGGCCCTCCCTGGCTGCTTAGGGACCCTCTGGCCAAGGTGCTGTGCCCACAGCTACTGGGACCCGGCTCTCTTGAAAACGACGTGTAATATGTTCCAGGCAACCCTATCAGATGGAAATGATAACGTTATTCTGGTTTTTTATATATTAGGCTGTAGCTCCAACATACACCTGTGCCATACTGATAGAAATGTCATTCTCACCCTCACTGACAGTAGAATGGAAAGCATATGGGAATTTCACCCCTGGCAATGTTTAATTCAATTTACTTGTTGTGTTTTTTACTTTAGTGACCATATTAGAGCCTGGTGGACACCTCTTGCCATATGGAAAGTATTTCCCTATGGGCAGCAACATTCTCTTCTCCTTCCCTGAATATTAGAAGCAATATCCCAGGACCGGCATACAGTTCCAGTCACATGGTGAATAATGTCCTCTGTGATCACTCAGTTATTAGGAACAGTATCACCTCGCGTTGTGCACTCTCTTATATATTGGAAGTAATATTCTTCCCGTTTTGGGATTTTAGTATCAGTACTACGGTAATGGTGTACACATCCTGTGATATTCAGAGTATAATCATCCTTTTCTTCAGGATGTTAGGATCTACATCACAAAAGCGTTGCACTTTGTCTGTGATAGTGGAAGAATCACAGAGTGTACAATTGCTTTCACAGTGAGAGGAATACCTACTTAAAATACGATGGATAATATCAAAAAATGGACACACTTGGGTGTGTACCCACTGTGATATTGGAAGTAATTTTTATTTAATATACTCAAAATTATATCTCAGAATATACTCAAGCTGTACACTTATTGGGATATTACAATGTACAGAGTATGCACCATATGTACGTTGACTGTGATGTACATATGTGTACACCAAACTGATGTACCGTTAAAATACATAATCTGTGCTATATGTACATTCATATGTACATAATATGTGCACAATTGGTATTTACATCATGTGTACAACATGTACATTTATTGTGATATCACAATGATTTCATAATCACAACTGTATCATCACAATACGCATTTAATAAATAATAGAAACATAAATGTACATATTTCACACATGATGTACAATAATATTGTGATATTACGATATGTTCACATGTACATCATTTAAATTTCAGGCATGTACATCATGTACCAATTATGTACAGATGTTTAATATGTGCACATAAACATATGTGTGCACAGTGTGCACATACATATGCTGTGTACACGTACGTACATCGCCTGTAGAAATGTACCTGCTTTACACGAATCCATACTATGCACCGTACGTACACGTTTAAACAAGGTACACACATCGGTGTACACCCACTTTGGTACCCGCAGTATTTTCTGTTTGATATGTTGAAAGCAGTATTCCTGAATGTACTCCTAATGTGTACATTTGTTGGTATATTACAATAAATGTATGAAACAGGTACAATCTGGACATGTCCTCGGCTATACATATGTTTACACAATACACATGTAGAAAAAATATACGTAATCTTTTTTATACATACGTTTACAATTCTATAATGTGTACACAGGCATCGGTACAAAATATGTACACTATGCACATTTCTTCAAATATCGGTAATAACATATGTATCATCACAATAACATATGTGTATATCACATGGTATCCCAAAAAAGCATACACTGTACACAGTACGTATGTATTAAGTACATGTGTATCGTGCTAATATTTTCTACGTTTATATTTATCACGATAATTCCATAAGTACACGTGTACAGATATTTGCCCACAATGTAAGCTAGGATGTGCACATGTGGAAATAGGGGCAAACCAAGTAGCTATGCAGGGTATGCTATTTCCACAGCCACCACCAGATGGCCGAAAGCAGCGCCCAGGCCTTCCATGGCTGCTTAGGGACCCTCTGGCTAGGGCGCTGTGCCCACAGCTGCTGGGACCTAGCTCTCTTGAAAATGACGTGTAGTATGGTACTGGCAACTGTATCAGACAGAAATAATAAGGATATTCTGGTTTGTTATATATTAGGCAGTAGCTCCAGATACACCTGGGCCATATTGACAAAAATGTCATCCTCACCCCCATTGACAGTAGAATGGAAAGCATAGGGGTTTTTCACCCCGGGCAATGTTTAATTCAATTTACTCGTGTTTTGTACTCTAGTGACCATATCAAAACCTGGTGGACGCCTCTTTCCGTATTGAGAGTATTTCCCTATGGGCAGCAACATTGTCCCCTCCTTCTCGAAATATTAGAAACAATATCTCAGGACTGGCGTACAGTTCCAGCCAAATCGTGAGTAATGTCCTATGTGATCACTTAGTTATTAAAAACAGTATCACGTGGGGTTGTGTGCCTTCTGAGATATTTGGAATATCATCGTCTTTGTTTTTGGATATTAGAAACACTACAGCCGTGGTGGTGTACACTTTCTGTGATATTCAGGATATAATCATCCTCCGTCCCCAGGATATAAGGAACTTTATCACAGGAGTGTTGCACTTCGTCTGTGATATTGGAACAATCACAGAGTCTACACTTGCTTTCCCATGGAGAAGAATACGTACTTACATTATGATGGATAATATCATAAAATGGACACACGTGAAGATGCACCCACTTTGACGTTGGAATTAATTTTTATGTAGTATCCTTAAAATCATATCTCAGAATATACTCATTAGCTGTACACTTATTGGGATATTACAAGGTACAGAGTATGTACCATAGGTACGTTTACTGTGTTGTACATATGTGTGCACGAAACCGAGGTATGATAAAGGTATTTAATCTGTAGTATATGTACATATACATGTACATAACGTGTACACGATATGTGTGTACATCATGCTTAAAACATGTACATTTATTGTGACGTCTCAATGATGTCATAATCACAACTGTATTATCACAATTCGCATGTAATAGATAAGAGAAATATAAAGGTACACATTGCACACATGATGTACATTTACATTTATGGTGATATGAGATGTTCACATGTACATTTTGTATTCATTACGTACAGATGTACAGTATTTGCACCTTTACATATGTGTGCATTGTATGTACATATGTACACCATGTACACGTCCGTACATAGACTGTAGATAGGTACCTGCTGTACACGAAACCATAGTATACAAAATATGTACATGTTTAAACTATGTACACACATTGGTGTACACCCACATATGCACCCGCATTAATTTCTATCTGATATGTTGAAAGCAATATTCCCGAATGTACTCAAAATGTGTACATTTATTGGTATATTACAAGAAATCTATAAAATAGGTACAATCTGGACATTTGCTGTGCTATATATATGTGTACACAATATACAGGTAGGGAAAATATATGTAATCCATTTTATATGTATGTTTATAATTCTGTACTGTGTACATAGGCATAGGTACATCATGTGTACCTTATGCACATTTCTTCAAATATCAGCAATAACATATGTATCATCACAATAATATATGTATATATCACATGGTATCCCCAAAAAGCATGTATTGGACATGGTACGTATGTATTAAGTACGTATGTATTGTGCCCATATTATGTACATTTTTATTTATTGCAATAATTCCGTAAGTACACGTGTACTGATATTTGCCCACTATGTAAGCTGTGTGCACATGTTGAAATGGGGCACACCAAGTACCTATGCACGGCACGCTATCCCCGCAGCCACCACCAGAGGGCCTGTAGCAGCCCCCAGGCCCACCCTGGCTCCTTAGGAACCCTCTGGCTAGGGCGCCATGCCCACAGCTACTGGGACCCAGCTCTCTTGAAAATGACGTGTAATATCATACTGGGAACCATATCAGACCATAATGATAACGTTATTCTGGTTTTTTATATATTAGGCAATAGCTCCAGATACTCCTCTGCCATATTGACAAAAATGTCATCCTCAACCCCATTGACATTACAATGGAAAGCATAGGGGATTTTCACCCTTGGCAATTTGTATTTCAATTTACTTGTTGTGTTTTTTACTGTCGTGACCATATCAGAGCCTGGTGGACACCTCTGGCCGTATTGAGTGTATTTCCATCTGGGCAGGAACGTTCTCCCCTCCTTCTCTGAATAGGAACAACATCTCAGGACCGGCTTACAGTTTCAATCACATCGTGAGTAATGTCTTCTGTGATCCCTTAGTTATTAGGAACAGTATCACGTATGGTTGGGCGCCCTCTGAGATATTTGGAATAATATCGTCTTTGTTTTTGGATATTAGAAACAGTGCGACAGTGGTGTACACTTCCTGCGATATTCAGGGTATAATCATCCTCTGTCCCCAGCATATTAGGAACTTCATCACAGAAGCGTTGCACTTTCTCTTTGATATTGGAACAATCACAGAGTGTACACTTGTTTTCACAGTTAGAGAAAGACCTACTTAAATTATGATGGAGAATGTCACAAAATGGACACACATTGTTGTGTACCGATTTTGACATTGGAAGTAATTTTTTTATAATATATTTAAAATCATATCCCAGAATATACTCATAAGCTGTACACTTACTGGCATATTACAATGTACAGAATATGTACCATATGTACTTGACTGTGTTGTACATATGTGTACACAATACCAAGTTACGATAAAAAGACATAATCTGTATTATATGTACATTTATGTGTACATAACCTGTAAAAAATAGGTATATACGTCATTGTACAACATGTAAATTTATTGTGATATTACAATTATGTCATAATCACAACTGTATCATCACAATACGCATGTAATAGATAATAGAAATATAAAGGTCCATATTGCACACATGATGTACATTTACATTTATTTTGATATTACAATATGTTCACATGTACATCATGTACCCATTACAGATGTGCAATATGTGATTGTGTACATATGTGTGCACCATATGTACATATGTATGCTGTGTACGCGTACGTACATAGACTGTAGATAGGTACCTGCTGTACACGAATCCATAGTATGCACAAGATGTGCATGTTTATACTATGTACACACATCGGTGTATACCCACATTGGTACCCGCAGTAATCTCTATCTGATATGTTGGAAGCAATATTCCCGAATGTACTCATAACGTGAACATTTATTGGTATATTACAGTAAATGTATAAAAGATGTACAATCTGGACATTTGCTGTGCTATACAGATGTGTACACAATACACAGGTAGAGGAAATGTACAAAATCTGTTTTATAGGTACATTTATAATTCTATATTGTGTACACAGGCATAGTTTCATAATGTTTTCACTATGCACATTTTTTCAAATATCAGTGATAACATATATATCATAACAATAATATATGTATATATCACGTGGTATCCCAATGAAGCATATATTATACACGTTACCTGCGTTTTAAGTACGTATTTATTGTGCACATATTATGTACATTTATATTTATCGCGATAATACCATATGTACACGTGTTCAGATATTTGCCCACTATGTAAGCTATGTGCACATGTTGAAATAGGGGCAAACCAAGTACCTATGGACGGCACGCTATCCCTACAGCCATCACAAGAGGGCCTGTAGCAGCCCCTAGGCCAATCCTGGCTACTTAGGGGCACTCTGGGTATGGGGCTGTGCCCACAGCTGCTGGGTCCCGGGTGTCTTGAAAATGATATGTAATATGATACTGGCAACCGTATCATCCGGAAACGGTAACATTTTTCTGGTTTTTTATACATGAGGCAATAGTTTACTATATGAGTTTTAGTCCCGAATTTATACACTGCGTCTGCCACTTGCCAGCTCTGCTGCTCTTGCCAGGGAGATTACGTAACATACTAACTCCAGTAATAATCACTGAAGGTTATGAGTCCTTTAAAGTAAGTAACATTTGCCTCATTTTACAGTTCCAAACATATCTGGCTGCTTTTGCGAGGGAAATAGGGATGGATAAAAAGGGGGAGTGTTAGTCCCGAATTTGTACCCTGGTTCTGCCACTTGCCAGCTCTACTGCTCTTGCTATGATCACGTAACATACTAACTCCAGGAATAATCTCTGAAAGTCATGAGTCCTTTAAAGTAAATAGCATTTGCCCCACTTTACAGAAGAGGATACAGCATCAGAAAAGTTAGTTACTTTTCCTAAGTTCCCTAGGCACATTTACTACCTGAGTGCAAACTCAGGCTTTCTGATGCTATGTCCTTTGAGGATTTCATCACATCGTCACTGTCCAAAACTGGAAGCAGGAGAGACCCATTGCTAAGAAATGATTGTCACATCAAGAAATCGTTTGAACTCCCAGTACGCTGCCCGCAAGTAAAGCTCACATGTATTCCGTTGGACGGTTTGTATAACTAGAAAATGCTGGGGGTGATAGTGCTTTGATGTTGTCAAATAACAAGACTCTTGTCTTGTATTCTGGCTCAAATCCTGTGCTCTGATGAGCGGCTGAATCTCGTTTCTACCAAATAATTCAATTCACGTCCACAACTATACTAGTTTGTAGCACTGCCTCTGCCTATGAAAACTTAGGGAAGTAACGTCATTCCAATTCTTGGTAAAAAAAGAGAACAGAGCCATCTTCCATAAGAATATTGGAGAAATGACAATGACAATGCATTTATAGTGCTTAACACAGTGCCGGGGACAGAATAGCACCTGTTATCAATCAGAACCATTATTAGTGCAGTTTTAAACTAGCTGTGCTTGCAAGTACATCAATTGGTCTCAAACTTTCACAACCAGCTGCCCCTGTGTCTGCAGCGACACCCAGCTCCAATATGCACAACTTCTAAAGTGTCTGACATCGAGGTTTTGGATGTGAAGATTGCTCACTTTGTTCTCTCCTTCAGAATTGATCTCTCCTTTCTTTTTCCACGACTACTGGTGTTTTTAAGATAAACTAATTAAAAAATGCAAAGCACTCTTGCCTCAAAGGTACCGTAAGTATAAAATAATAATGCCAGATTCATCTTGGCAACCTTGCCATAACCTCTCTAAAGCCAAATATCTGCTTGTTCAGGTCCAACCGTCCATTGAGAAGCAATGCAAGTTAAGCCCCACACCCATGTCTCTGGGCCTGTGGAATCTTAGAAGAGAACCTCCTCCCTGTGATTCCCAGGGAAGGCAGTGGTGAATTAATTCTAATGGACATGGAGCAGTCAGTCCCTGCTTGTCTCTAAGATGTGGCCCAGGGGGTTAATCTCTCATCTCCTAGTTGATCACTTTCATCCTCAGGCTGTATTAAGCCTCTATTTTTATTTTTTGATTGAATCTGTCTTTGCTGACAGAAGTTTTCTGGGCAACCGAGACAGTCCTCAGTATGAAAGAATATAATGGAGGATGCAGTGAATCCATAACTTCTTTGCTGCACTTTCTGGAGACTTTGAGATATCAGGGTTGAAATGTCACACGAAGTCACTGGGCAGGGAGATAACTGAAGAAATGGAACAGAAATGGCTTATCTCTGTTCCAACCATATCTGGCTCCTTTGAGAGGTAAATAAAAATGGAGGAAGAGGTGGAGAGTTAGTCCTAAATTTGTACCCTGGCTCTGCCACTTACCAGCTCTGCTGCTCTTACTAGGGAGATCATGTTAATCTATTAACACCAATAAGAATCACTGAAAGTTATGAGTGTTTTATATCCTCACTACCCAAAATGTGGTCATTAGGCCAGCAGCATTAGCATTTCCTGGATGCTTGCAAGAAATGTAGACTCTCAAGCCAAACCCCAAATTACCTAGAGATTCTGATGAAATGAACAAGAATATTCATCTAATCAAATTCTCTGAGTAATTTGTATGCTCTGGAAAGTTTGAGAAGCACTTGAAATTATTTCATTTCTCCCTCATGATGAAACTAAAGATACTCGTTTTGTAAAGTCTGTCTTCTGGTATTACTAATCACTACTCTGCTTTACATGGAAGGAAACTGAGGCTCAGAGAGTTCAAATGGCTTCCTCAATATCATACCACCAGAGAGAGGGTTTGAAGTAAGGCGCCTGCCAAAGCAGATACTCTTAACCCTATGCAGTTGGGAGACTTAAATAAGATTCTAAGTATCCATCACTCAGCAGAGTACCAGGACCACCATAGATGGATGATATATGTTGGTGACCTTCTCTGTTCCCTCTATTTTCTTTCTTTTTTCTGGTTATTTTCAGACTTCCAGATGCTCTCTTGTCATGGCATCTATGTTGGTCCACCCTAGATAGGCTGTGTCTTTCCTAAATTTCTGGTTCCCCCTTGACTAGGGCAGTGGTTCGGAGGGAGTGCTATCTGTTTTCCCGTGTCATCCTAGAGTGTCTCCTGAAGGGTGTTGCCGGCCCCTCTTCTCCATCGCTGCTGCAAAGAACTTGATGATGTTTGCTCCTGACCAAAAAGCTGGGTTGGAAAGCAATCCCCTGATAGGCTGGCTAGCATCTTTTTCCCTTCCGTTAGACAGATATCATTAGTTTTCCTAGGGCAGACATGGGATGAGTTCAGGATTTTTACCTGTTACTCTCTTTGGTCCTGGGAGTTGCATAAATGAACTGGTCTTTGGCGGTGGCGGGGTGGTGAGCTTGTGGTTTCACAGTTTATTTTTTTAAAAAAATAAAGGGTTCTGATTTATAGATAGATTATTTCTATAAAGGATGAGCACATTTATAGTTAATCAGTTTCTATGGCTTTGGTTTCTCAGTAATAAGGCTGTTAAATCATACAAGACAGGAGAGTGGTAGAAGGATTGAAAGAGAGAAACATGGAATCTGAATTAAATAAACAAGAGTATAATTGAGTTCCCTGATCCCATCATTTCTAGATCCAATTTTTCAACCAGGTGTAGCTCAGATCTTATTAGGTGTTTCTTAGCACATCTAGAGCCTGTAACAGTCACACTACTAGCCAACCTTATCTCAGGCATTCAACATGTGTATATGATGAGGAAATGCTTTGGGACAAAATGGAAACCTCCGGGGGCAGCTGGGTGAAGACCATACTGAATCAGATCATTGAAGTACCTTCTCTCATTTGATTAATATCCTGGACAATGAGTATAGGGAACTGAGGAAAAGCAGATTTGTGATTATTTTTGGGAAAGAAGCCTGAAAACCGGGGGAAAAAAGGAGAATGTGCATACACCTTGGAGAGCCTCGTGGCTGTAACAGAAAATATGTGAGTTACTTATTATTGCATACCAAATATCCTCAAAAACTAAGTGACTTAAGCAGCAAGAAATGCTTATTATGGCACAGTTTCTGTGTGTCTGGAATCAGGAGTGATTTAGCTGGGTGTTACTGGCTCAGGTTCTGCCATAGATTTATAGTCAAGAGGTTGGCAAGGACTGCAATCTCTGAAGGTTTAAACAGGATTGTTAATGGGACCAGAGTATCCATTGCTGATTCACATAGCTGGAAAGGTGGTGCTGTCTCTTGGCAAGATGTCCTTGCTCCCCGGATACTTAGGAGCCCTATGAAGTGTCTTGAGTGTCCTCACAACCTTGTATCTGCCTTCCTGCAGAGCACATATTTCAAGAGAGAAATACAACACCCACATTTTTTTTTCTTTTTATTGCGTTTTAGGCTTTTGGGTACATGTGCAAAACATGTAAGATTGTTGCATAGGTACACACGTGGCAGTGTGTTTTGCTGCCTTCCGCCCCTTCACCCACATTTGGCATTTCTCCCCATGCTATCCCTCCCCAGCTCCCCGCCCACTGTCCCTCTCTTATTTCCCCCAATAGACCTCAGTGTGTAGTACTCCCTTCCCTGTGTCTATGTGTTCTCATTGTTTATCACCCGCCTATGAGTGAGAATATACGGTGTTTCTTATTCTGTTCTTGCATCAGTTTGCTGAGAATGATGTTCTCCAGACTTATTTATGTCCCTACAAAGGACACGAACTCATCATTTTTGATTGCTGCATAATATTCCATGGTGTATATGTGCCACATTTTCCCAGTCTAGTCTATCATCGATGGGCATTTGGGTTGGTTCCAGGCCTTTTGCTATTGTAAACAGTGCTGCAATGTACATTCGTGTGCATGTGTCCTTATAGTTAAACGACTTATAGTCCTTTGGATATATACTCAGCAATGGGATTGCTGGGTCAAATGGAATTTCTAATTCTAGATCCTTGATGAATTGCCACACTGTCTTTCACAATGGTTGAACTAATTTACACTCCCACTTGCAGTGTAAAAGTGTACCTATTTCTCCACATCCTCTTCAGCATCTGTTGTCACCAGATTTTTTAATGAATGCCATTCTAACTGGTGTGAGATAGTATCTCAATGTAGTTTTTATTTGCATCTCTCTCATGACCAGTGATGATGAGCTTTTTTTAATATGTTTGTTCGCTTCTTGTATGTCTTCTTTTGTAAAGTGTCTGTTCATATCTTTTGCTCATTTTGGATGGGCTTGTTTGCTTTTTTCTTGTAAATCTGTTTCAGTTCTTTGTAAATTCTGGATATCAGCCCTTTATCAGACTTGGAAACTGCAAAAAATTTTTCTCATTCTGTTGGTTGCTGATTCACTCTAGTGTGACTGTTTCTTTTGCCGTGCAGAAGCTGTGGAGTTTCATTAGGTCCTATTTGTCTATTTTGGCTTTTGTTGCCAATGCTTTTGTTGGTTTGGTCATGAAGTCCTTGCCTACTCCTATGTCCTGAAGTGTTTTACCTTGATTTTCTTCTAGGGTTTTTTATGGTGCTAGGTCTTATGTTTAAGTATTTAATCCATCTGGTGTTAATTTTAGTGTAAGTTGTCAGGAAGGGGTCCAGTTTCTGCTTTCTGCACATGGCTAGCCAGTTTTCCCAATACCATTTATTAAACAGGGAATCCTTTTCCCATTGCTTGTTTTTGTCATGTTTATTAAAGATTGTATGGTTGCAGATACGTTGTGTTTGCTCTGATGCCTCTGTTCTTTTGCATTGGTCTATATCTCTGTTTTGGTACCTCAACCATGCTGTTGTGATTACTGTAGCTTTGTAGTATAGTTTGAAGTCCGGTAGTGTGATGCCTCCTGCTGTGTTCTTTTGGCTTAGGATTGACTTGGCTATGCGGGCTGTTTTTTGGTTCCATATGAAGTTCAAGGTAGTTTTTCCCAGTTCTGTGAAGAAAGTCAATGGTAGCTTGATGGGGATATCATTGATTCTGTAAATTACTTTGGGCAGTATAGCCATTTTCACGATATAGATTCTTTCTAACCATGAACATGGAATGTTTCTCCATCTGTTTTTGTCCTCTCTTATTTAATTGAGCAGTGGTTTGTAGTTTTCCTTGAAGAGGTCCCTTACGTTCCTTGTAAGTTGTATTCCTAGGTATTTTATTCTCTTTCTAGCAATTGTGAATGGCAGTTCTTTCTTGATTTGGCTCTCTTTCAGTCTGTTATTGGTGTATAGGAATGCTTGTGATTTTTGCACATTGATTTTATACCCTGAGACTTTGTGGCTTATCAGTTTCAGGAGTTTTTTGGGCTGAGATGATAGGGTCTTCTAGATACACTATCATGCCATCTGAAAATAGAGACAATTTGGCTTCCTCCTTTTCTATTTGAATACCCTTTATTTATTTTTCTTGCCTGATTGCTCTGGCTAGAACTTCCAATACTATATTGAATAGGAGTGTCGAGAGAGGGCATCCTTGTCTAGTGCCGGATTTCAAAGGGAATGCTTCCAGTTTTTGCCCATTCAGTATTATGTTGGCTACTGGTTTCTCGGAAATATCTTTTATTATTTTGAGATATGTTCCATCAATCCCGAGTTTACTGAGTGTTTTTAGCATAAAGGGCTGTTGAGTTTTGTCAAAGGCCTTCTCTGCGTCGACTGAGATGATCATGAGTTTTTTGTTTTTGGTTCTGTTTATGTGCTGAATTATGTTTATAGCCTTGCATATGTTGAACCAGCCTTGCATCCCTGTGTTGAATCCTACTTGATCATAATGATAAGCTTTTTGAAGTGCTGTTGCAATCGGCTTGCCAATATTTTATTGAAGATTTTTGCATCTATGCTCATCATGGATATTGTTCTGAAGTTTTCTTTCCTTGTTGAGTCTCTGCTGGGTTGTGGTATCAGAATGATGTTGGTCTCATAAAATGAATTGGGAAGGACTCCCTCTTTTCAGATTATTTGGAATAGTTTCAGGAGAAATGGTACCAGTTCCTCTTTTTGTGTCTGGTAGAATTCGGCTGTGAACCCATCTGGACCTGGGCTTTTTTTGTGTGGTAGGCTCTTAATTGCTGCCTCGACTTAAGACCTTGTTATTGGTCTTTTTACAGTTTCAGCTTCCTCCTGGTTTAGGCTTGGAAGACACAGGTGTCCAGAAATTTATTCATTTCTTCCAGGTTTACTAGTTTGTGTGCATAGAGTTGTTTGTAATATTCTCTGATGATGATTTGAATTTCTGTGGAATCTGTGGTGATTTCCCCTTTATCGTTTTTGATTGTGTCTATTTTGTTGTTCTCTTTCTTCTTTTTAATCAGTCTGGCTAGTGGTCTATTTTTTTGATCTTTTCAAAAAACCAGCTTATGGATTTATTGATTTTTTGAAGAATTTTTTGTGTCTCTATATCCTTCAGTTTTGCTCTGATTTTAGTTATTTCATGTCTTCTGCTAGGTTTTGAGTTTTTTTTAATCTTTCTCCTCTAGGTCTTTCAATTTTGATGATAGGGTGTCAATTTTGGGTCTCTCCACTCTTCTCATATGGGCACTTATTGCTGTATATTTTCCTTTAGTTACTGCTTTAAATGTGTCCCAGAAGTTTTGGTATGTTGTGTCTTCATTCTCATTGGTTTCGAAGAACTTCCTTATTTCTGCCTTCATTTCATTGTTTATTAAATCAACATTCAAGAGCCAGTTGTTCAGTTTCCATGAAGCTGTGTGGTTCTGAGATAGTTTCTGGATTCTGAGTTCTAACTTGATTGCACTATGGTCTGAAAGAGTGTTTTTTTTTGTTTCAGTTGTTTTGCATTGGCTGAGGAGTGCTATACTTCCAATTCTATGATCAATTTTAGAGTAGGTGGGATGTGGTGCTGAGAAGAATGTATATTCTGTGGATTTGGGGTGGAGAGTTCTGTAAATGTCTATCAGGTTAGCTTGTTCCAGCTCTGAGCTCAAGTCCTGGGTTTCCTTGTTAATTTTCTGTCTGGTTGATCTGTCTAATATTGACAGTGGAGTGTAAAAGTCTCCCACTATTATTGTGTGTTGGTGTCTAAGTCTCTTTGTAAGTCATTAAGAACTTGCCTTATATATCTGAGTGCTTCTCTGTTGGATCCATAAATGTTTAGGATTGTGAGCTCTTCTTGTTGTATCGATCCTTTGAACATTATGTAAGGTCCCTCTTTGTCTCTTTTGATCTTTCTTGCTTTAAAGTCTATTTTATCAGAGATGAGAATTGCAACTCCTGCTTTTTTTTTTTTTGCTCTCCGTTTGCTTGGTAAATCTTCCTCCATCCCTTTCTTTTGAGCCTTTGTGGGTCCTTGCAAGTGAGATGGGTTTCCTGAATACAGCACATCTATGGGTTTGGCTTTTTATCCAATTTGCCAGTCTGTGTCTTTTGATTGGTGCATTTAGCCCATTTACATTTAGGGTTAATATTGTTATGTGTGAATTTGATACTGCCATTTTGATGCTAGCTGGCTGTTTTGCCCATTAGTTGATGTAGATTCTTCATTTGTTGATGTTCTTTAGCATTTGGTATGTTTTTGGAATGGTTGGTGCTGGTTGTTCCTTTCTATGTGTAGTGCCTCTTTCAGGAGCTCTTGTAAAGCAGGCCTGGTGCTGTCAAAATCTCTGAGTACTTGCTTATTCGCAAAGGATTTTATTTTTCCTTCACTTATGAAGCTTAGTTTGGCTGGATATGAAATTCTGAGTTGAAAGTTCTTTTATTTAAGAATGTTGAATATTGGCCCCCACTCTCTTCTGGCTTGTAGGGTTTCTTCCAAGAGATCTGCTGTGAGTCTGATGGGCTTCCCTTTGTGGGTGACCTGACCTTTCTCTCTGGCTGCCCTTAGCATTTTTTTTTTTCATTTCAACCCTGGTAAATCTGATGATCATGTTCCTTGGGGTTGCACTTCCTGCGGACTCTCTTTGTTTTGTTCTCTATATTTCCCAGATTTGGGTGTTGGCCAGACCTGCTATGTTGGGGAAATTTTCCTGGATATTTTACTGAAGAGTATTTTTTAGCTTGGATTCATTGTTTTTGTCACATTCTGGTACACCTATCATACGTAGATCAGGTCTCTTCACATAGTTCCACATTTCTCAGAGACTTTGTTCATTCCTTTTTGTGCTTTTTTCTCTAATCTTGGCTTCTTGTTTTATTTCATTGAGTTGATCTTCAACTTCTGATATCCTTTCTTCTGCTTGGTCAATTCGGCTGTTGAAACTTGGGCACTCTTCACGAAGTTCTTGTGTTGTGTTTTTCAGTTCTTTCAATTCATTCATATTCCAATCTATGTTGTCCATTCTTGTTATCATTTCCTCAAATCTTTTTTCAAGGTTCTTAGTTTGTTTGCACTGATTTAGAACATGTTCTTTTAGCTCACAGAAGTTTCTTATTACCCACCTTCTGAAGTCTGATTTCATCATTTCATCACTCTCATTCTCCTTCCAGCTTTGTTCCCTTGCTGACGAGGAGGTTTGGTGCTTTGCTGGCAGTGAGGTGTTCTGGTTTTGGGTGTTTTCCTTTTCTTGTGCTGGTTTCTTCCCATCTTTGTGGATTTATCCACCTTTTGTCTGAGTAGTTGCTGATTTTTTGATTGGGTCTCTGAGTAGAGGCCCAGATTGTTGATGAATTATTTATGTTTCTTAATTTTTCTTCTAACAATCTAGCCCCTCTGCTGTAAGACTGCTTAGGTGCACTCTGGGCCCTGCTTGCCTGGGGTACACCTGTAGCAGCTGCGGAACAGTGAGGAATGCTACCAGTTTTTTCTTTTATCTTTGTCCCAGAATGAGGCTCACCAAATTTGAGTCTGATCAGTTTTTTGACTAGATTCTTTGTGTATACGGGGGTCAGGGAGCAGCTTGAGGAGACGATCTGTACTTTCTAGGAGCTCTAGTGCTGTTCTTTGATCTCTGTTGTTCATTCAGTGTTGCTAGGCAAGTACATTTAAGTCTGTTGTGGCAGAACTCATGAAACCAGTTTTTTCCTCAGATGCTCTGTCTCGGGGAGTTAGGGCTTTATTTGTGAGTTTCCATTGCACTGTCCTGCCAAGCTAGGAGGCAGTCTTGTCACTATTTGGCTGCCGAGGCTCCACCTTGCTGATGTGGGCTCTGCCCTGTTGGTGGAGTCTCTCTGTTGTGGTGGGTTGCCTCGGCAATGGCTGGCTGAATCAGCAATGAGGGAGTACCTCAGTAGAAGCGGAAGGTCTCAGAAATGGTGGACGCCCCTCCCCCACCAAGCTGCAGAGCCGCGGGTTCTGTTGTGCCTGCAGTGAATCTCTAAACCCGAGTGTTTTGTATCACCATGTTGTTTGTCCCTGTGGTGGTGGGACCCCTTGAGCCTGATCACTTAGCTCCCTGCCTCTGAGCCTTTTTGCTTTTTTTTTTTAAGTTGTAGGGTTGTCTCTCTCCCAGGTGTTTCAGTTGCTTACTGAAAGGGTACCGGGATCTGTGTGATTTCCCTTGCAGCAACCTGCTGCTTGGGCTCACAGTTCAACTCCCAGAAATCTCCTGGTCTAGCTCACTGTCCAAATCCCGTTTAATCAGATGAATATGGTAATCTGCTCTCCCAAATCTCAAATGCCCGTTTAACAGGGCGCCCGGACCTGTGCACTTTGTGTGTGGACCATGCCGCTGTGCTGTGGCACCAGCTGTTTGGTTGCATGGAGACTGCTGCACTAGTGGAGACTGCTGCACTGGCGTCCTGTGTCCCTCCTATACCTGGGCTTTTCCCATTCTGTGGGCTATAAAAACCCATCTGGATATACGGTGTGAACTGTCCCTCTGCATCTTGACTGAGTGCTGCAATCCTGAGATTTTCTATAGCACCATCTTCCCCCCGTAACACCCACAATGTTTTTTATAACCTAGCCTCAGAAGCCACACATTGCCATTGCCACTGTATCCTATTGGTTATACAAGTCAGCCCTCTTCTGTGTGAGAAAAAATTATACAAGGGTGTAAGTAGTAGGTGGGGAATCACTGGGGGACATCATTCAGGCTGGATATTACAAAAGATAATATATAATCATCTAGAGGCAACAGAGGCATTCTGGGTTTCTAAAACTCCCCTTAATTTTGTGATCTTAAATCATATTGAATCTCTTGGTCTCAGCTTCTTAACCTCTAAAGACATTAGAATGATTTCAACTACTCTAATGCTATGGGCTTTTGGTCTGATGGAAAGGTAGAAAACTTGTCACCTGAGGACCTCAGTTTGAAGTCCAACTCTCTCTCACCTGCTAGAAGGACTAAGGCAAGTCACTACCAGTTTTGAAAAATAGATTTCCAATCTGCAAAGTGGGGATAGTCTGGAGGATTAAAAGATAAAATGGATGCATAAGTCTTTTTAAAAATCTAAGTGTCCATGCACTTGTAAGATGTTTTATTTCCTCATAAATAAGCTGAAGTAGAGGGAGCAGTAAGGCAGTATTATTATCATGAAAATATAATTACCTTTTACTCTCCAATGCATTATGAGCCCTGAAAGCAGCCTCTTCTATCTGCCAGACTAGGCTGTGATCTTTTCAGCTAAGACAGGTGGTTATTATAATAGAAACTAAAAGCCATATTATTTCACAAATATGCTTTACAACTTATAAAGAGCTTTTACTGACATTCTGTAATTTAGACCTCATTTATTTTTTGCCAGTGTAAAATACCTTGTTTATGGAAATTCTTTTTAAACTAGTGTTTTTTAGAAATGTGAAAGTATGGTCTTAGAAAATTCATGCTGATTGTCATATTTAGGATTACTTACCATGCTCACCCATGAAGTGGTTAAAGTCAAGTCAAGTAGGACTCCTCCTTATCTTTAAACACATCAGAAATTTGCATCTTAGAGAAGTTAAGTGGCTTATCAAAGACTCAGAGCCACTCAGGATGAATCTGTAAAGGAACATATTATGTCTATGGCTATTTTTTATTTTGAAAACTGTGCTTTCAACCACTAAGATAAAAATGACAATCAAACTAATCAAATCCATTATGATTATTAAGCTCTATGAACCCATTTTATGTTTTTTCTGATGCCAAGTACTGGAGTCAGGAAGATGAAGAAAATGTAGTTTCCAACATGGTGTAACTCATTCGTGGGTGGAGACGGTGGGTCAGGCTAGACATGCAGGTGAATACATTCAAGGTGGCATCATATCTCACTGTAGACGTGTATTAAAAAGTATGTGCTCTGAGGGAAATACTGGTGAACAAAACATAATCTTCTGATTGAGGTCGTAGGAAAGCAGAGGGGCTCGTAAGCTGCAGGTGAAGATGAAGGGCATTGCACAGTATGGGAAGCTGAGCTTCAGGAGGCTTGCTCCACAAGTGACAGGAAGGCAGGGGCCAGGTGTGAATGCCCTGGTATACTTATCACAACTACTGTGGCTTTGTTCTGTGAATGACAGAGAAACATTGGTATATTAAAAATACATTTTTCTCCTAATTATGAAATTATGGTCATCCCTCAGTATCTGTGAGGGATTGATTCCAAGGCCTCCCCTGAATGCCAAAATCCATGAATGCTCAAATCCCTGATTTCGACAGCACAGTATCTTCATGAAACCTACCTATATCACCCCATGTACTTTAAATCATATCTATATTTCTTATCATACCTCATACAGTGTAAATGCTATGCAAATAGTTGTCATACTGTATTGTTTAGAAAAAATGACAAGAAAACTATACATGTTGGGTATATGCGCAATATTTTTTAATATTTTCTATTCACAGTTGGTTAAATCCACAGTGCAGAACACATAGATATGAAGTTCCAACTGTATATAGAAGGCTCTTGAGCAGGGAAATGGTGTGAAGACAGTTACAAATACATTTAGAAAGCAGACAGAAATGAGGCATTAAGTTTGTAAGAGGCTAAGAAGGAGGGTGAGGCCAGAATGAAAGGGAGTTTTGTGTCGTCTCACACTGGGAGGTAAGTGGACTTGTAGCCTCTGCATGGTAATGTGCTATAACTCAGGGGCCAGCAAATGTTTTCTGCAAAAGAATAGATGGTAAAAATTCTAGACTTTGTGGCTCACATGGTCTCTGTAGCAATTTCCTAACTCTGCCGTTGTAGCAATGTATTAACAAATGAGTGGGGCTCTGTGCCAGTAAATTTTTATTTATATATACCACATTTTGATTTCATATAATTTTCACATATCAAAAAATGTTATTATTCTTTTGAATTTTTTAATCATTTAATAATGGTCAAATCATTTTTAGTTCACGAACCTTCCCAAAAGAGGCGTGGAACATATTTTACCCACAGACCATAATTATGGAACCCCTCTGTTAGCTTCTGGAAATGCAATCGCCACATCTACCTGAGGAACTTGGCAAATTAACTCACACCAATTGTAGTAAATGGAAGCATTACAGAGCAGTCTCCTGCAACACAGCATATTTTCAGGTCACATGTGGAGTTGAAACATACTCCTAAATAACAAAAGTTAAGTGTGAACAAGGTGAGGCAGATGTGCCTGCTCAGGTCGTTTTCCATAGCTGGCTGCTGAGATTCTGTGGGCAGGTCAGGACCTTGCTGAATTCCTGAACAAGATGGTTACCCTGTGTCTCCGTGCTGGTGGTTCAAGGCTGGCTGTGCTGTGACTGCTGTCAGGCCAATAGTTGAAACAACTTGTCTTCAAAGGAAGACAAACGTGTGTGCTTCTTGGATTAATCTGGCACCATACTTAGCTGAGCTGTTTAAAGTCTATTCTTTTAAAAGACACATCTGGGTCTCTTGTCTGTGCATGTTAATGGATATTCACAGGAACATACAGAGTACTTGCATAATGTACTGACAAAACTCATTGAAAATACTCATACCCTTGGTTGGGCATGGGGACTCACGCTTGTAATCCCAGCACTTCGAAAGGCCAAGGAGGGTGGGTCAGCTGAGATCCGGAGTTCAAGACCGGTCTGGCCAACATGATGAAACCCCATGTCTACTAAAAATACAAAAATATTAGCCGTGTACGGTTGTGTTCACCTGTAATGACAGCTACCAAGGAGGTTCAAGCAGGGGAATCGCTTGATTTCAGGAGGCAGAGGGTACAGTGAGCCCAGGTCGTGCCACTGGACTCCAGCCTGGGTGACAAAGTGAGACTCCATCTCAAACAACAACAACTCAGCCTGATATCATGGGTGAGAGGAAGGGTTCCATTTACAATTCCACAATTAATGGATGGGAAAGATGGGGCTCACATCCAGATTGATTGACTTCATTTATCTTTTTCCCACCCCACCTAGCTCTGCATATGGTACATTTTGAATGGGTTGGGTAGGCCTAGGTAGAGAAGTACATAAATGGAGCATCCGGGAGACTGCCTCTTCCAGAGGAGCATGGCACAGATGTATTTATTCAGTCTCCTAAAAAGTGAAACCAGCTTCCTTAATATACTTTTATTAGACCACCTGCTGCCCTTACCTCTTCTCTCCATCTATCTTTGCTACCTTCTGCCAGCAGGTGGAAGAAATTATTGCTATGCCCAGGCCAAAATATATGAAAGCAAACAATATCTCAGCAAATGGGGTTTTGAACACAATAATGCAAGTGTTTGAATCTCAGAAAACATGCAACTGATACAGATTCTGTTTTGTATTAGTTCTATTTTTGGCAAAAAAGCAAAGGACAGAACTAAGGGGATTACATGATTCTCCAGCGTGCCATAAGAAAATCCCTAGTTTGCTTATTATTAGGATGGTGAAAGCCAACTAAAAATAGTCCTGAAAATTCAGCAGTTCTAACTCTGTCATCTCCTTTCTCTATCATCCATGTTCCTCCAACGGTTGTCAGGGAGTGTGTACCTGTGTTCTAGGCAGTGGGGCAGGTTGGCTGGCCAGCTTTATGAATGAATAATATATGTCTACATTATATGCTGGTTATACTAAGAATGGTAACCTGGAAACCAAAACGGTTTTCTTAGATTTTCTCAGATTGTGCAAAATTGGGTGATTTTCTCCCCCTCTTTCTCTTTTTGCATTTAGCAACACCAAATAAATACAATCTAATTTCATAAATACAACCTAATTCCATAAAAACTCTCCTCTTTCCCACCCAACATACAGCATGGGTACCATTGCTTTCTTCTGAGATACCTAGATGAAGTCTGCCCTTGTATGTACTGTTATCTTCCTTATCATGTTTATACAGGAGTTAGCTCTTTTTATAGTTTGTAGACACAGAGGCATTTTTATGTAGTCTAGATTTTTATAATGATTCCGAAGTCTGAAGGAAGAGAGAGTTTACCTTTTGTGTTGGAAGCAAATTTCTCAAATCCCTTTGAACATATTCTTCCTCTCCCTTGCCCTTATTTCTTCTCACTTCTGAATCATCCTCAGGTCTCTTCATGTCTCATCCCTTTCTGATGAGCAGTTTAGCTTCTCCCCACTTCTACTTTCAGAATTCTCCAGCTACCAAGACCCACCTCCTCAAACTGTTGCTGGAGAATTCAGTAACAAAAATTTGCCCTGTCACATTTAGGAGACGTGCTTTCTTATCTTTGTTTTATCAAGCTGGGTGAAATTATACAAAACACTTTATATCTTAGAACAAGTTTTCTCTCTGTAGAATGTAGATAACCTCTATTCTGTGGTCACAAGGATCATCAAAATAAAAAATAATCATAGTTAATATGTGTGGTTTACTAACCATGTTTTAGAAACCATGTCAAGTGCTTTCTACAGATGGTTCCACTTTTATTATAATTTTTATACTATTGTCAACCCCACTTCACAGACTACGAAATTGAGTGTCTGAGCTGCTAAGTCACCTGTTCAAGGTTATTCAGCCAATAAGTAACAGAATGAGGATCAGCATTTGAGACAGGAATAATCTACACAAAATGTACTGTTACAGAGAAACTAGAGTGGTATCATCCCAGATAAGCGTTCATGCCTGTTTGCTTATCGAATGGGCAGATTACATTAAATGCTTTCAGGAGAATGGGAGACATTGTTTAAATTTTCCCCAAAACCCAGAAGAACTCAAAAGTACTCATCTTCTTGGCCTTATTGGTTTTTGACTATGAATACAATAGATCCCACAGAAGCAAGTCTAGTGGAGTGGCCTTGAAAAAAGTCTAGGATTTAGGAGCCGGTTTAGGCAACTCATGCCTTCTCGACTTCCATTTTCTCACCTCTACTTTCATAATTCTGATTTTTAATAGCACCTTTGTTGAAAGCATAGGTATAATGAAACAGCACAAATGAAGTGTTTCATATTTCGTCTGGCAGGTACTAGTTGCTCAACACGTCTTGTCTATTAATGACA